>BOPN01001463.1:254695-262195 GCA_017312705.2 Penaeus japonicus
AATAATATTAACTTTTTCATTTTTTTTAAGTTTCTCCACATGCACGCATGTATATAGAATGATTTTTTTTTATCAAGTTATTAACTATTATTTTTCTATCTATATATCTACTTACCTATCTATCTATCTATTTATCTATCTATCTATCTATATATATGTGTGTGTGTGTGTGTGTGTGTGTATGTGTGTGTGTAGGTATGTGTGTGTGCGTGTGTGTACACACACACACACACATACACACATACCGATATATATATATATATATATATATATATATATATATATATATATATATATATATATATATATATATATATATATATATATATATATATATATATATATTGATATATAGATACATAGAGAGATAGACGCACAGCTAGATAAATAGATTGATTTATTAAAAAATAGACTGATATGTATTGTGAGATATAGAGATTGAGAGATAAAAGAGACACAGATAGATAGATAGAGAGAGAGAGAAAAAGAGAGAAAGATAGAGAGAGAGAGAGAGAGAGAGAGAGAGAGAGAGAGAGAGAGAGAGAGAGAGAGAGAGAGAGAGAGAGAGAGAGAGAGAGAGAGAGAGAAAGAGAGAGAGAGAGAGAGAGAGAGCGAGAGAGAGAGAGAAAGAAAGAAGAGAGACAGAAGAGAGAGAGAGAGAGCACGCCCAGGTGTTTGTTTGTATAATGGCTGCAGCTCCAGAGAATTACCTGCAGCCCAGTACAAAGGCAGCGGTCCGTCCACCCCTCAGCTCTGTGTATCACGAGGAACTGGATGTCTATGTTTTGCTATCGTATCCCCTCTCAGTCTCACTGAAAGGGTTAATGAGTAATGAATTATGATTTTTTTTAACAATAGCAACAATTTTGAAAAAAATGAGGGTAATGATTATTCTAAAAATGATGGTGATAATGGTGAAAAAATGATAATAATGATAATGATGGTTATCATGATAGTTACGTTAGCAATAGTAATGATGATAGTGATACTCAATAAGGATAAAAGATAAGAGAGTTTAAAGCCAGTCAATTTCACATTCGACACTGAATTTCGTTGCGTTCAGAGCAATATAACAACCAGTTCTCCAGATAATTATAATATAAATGTATAAATGCACGGCTTTGCTGATATAAAGCTCGATTATCAGTTTTCGTTATTCCCCCCCCCTTTTTTTTTTTTTTTTTTTTTTTTTTTTTTTACTTAATGATGTTTTTTATATTTCATATCATATTCCACGTATTCACTTATCTGGGAACTGTACCTTATGTTCTGTTGGTGTGACGTTATTCCATGTACAAGCTGTTCCGTTTTCTTTTTCCTTTTCTGTTTTGCTAATCTGAAAGCCTTCTCGTTTTTTTTTTTGTTTTTTGTTTTTTTGTCTTTCTTTAAGGATGATTTTATTTTTGCATATCATTTCCCTTAATGCTTTAATTACCCCTATTTCTCTTTTTATTCGTTTTTCGTTTTTCGGCCTTCCTCAAATCTCTGTGTTTCCTATTCCCACTTTGTTTTTCTCATATCAATTCCTTTTACCATTTTCTCCAGGTAATCAGGCTGAATAACAGACAGATTGATAGATATGAAGGAAGAGAGAGAGAGAGAGAGAGAGAGAGAGAGAGAGAGAGAGAGAGAGAGAGAGAGAGAGAGAGAGAGAGAGAAAGAGAGAGATCGAGGAAGAAAGAATGAATCAATGGAATGTAAAAGTTCCCTCAGGTTGCAAAATGCCTGATTAATGGAATGAATAAAATACACCAGAGATGAGGGATTGGAGTTTCTCGTCTACATAGTCGGTTTCTTTAATATCTCTCGATATACCAGCTGCTTCTTTGCAATCCATGGTGATGTCGTAGTAATCGAGGGATAATGAGTCTGATTGTTTTTTTATAATGATGATGGTGATGATGATAACAATGATTATAATGATGATGATAAGGATAATGATAATAACAAGTATACTGATGGTGATAGTAATGAAGATGATAAAACTACTAATATATGATAGTAGTAACTATGATTATGATAATGATATTAATATAGTAATAAAGATAATGATAGCAATGATAATAATGAAAACAATGATGATGGTAAAAAAATAATGATAACAACAATAATGATCATGATGATAAGGAGAAAATAACAAAGATGATAATAACAATTATGATGATAATGATGATGATGAAAAGAACAATGACAATCATACTCATAATGCAAATAACAATAATAACACAATGATAATGATAATAATAATGAAAATGATAATGATAATGAAAATAAGGAGAATAGTAAAACTAATGATGGTAATATGATGATGATAATGTTAATAAGGATCCTAATGATAATGATAACGATAATAATGCTAATGATGATGATGATGATACTGATACTACTGCTGTTAATACTAATGATAAAAATAATGAGGAAAATGATAATGAATAGTAAGAGTGATAATAATGATGATGGAAATAACGATAACAAAATTAATAAAACTGATGATAATGACAAAAGTATCGTCAACAATGATAATGATGATAATTATAATGATAATAGTAATAGTAGTAATGATAAATGACAATGATAATACTGATGGCGATGGTGATAAAGCTATGGGTGATAATGATGGTAATGATATTAACAATGATAAAAAGACGTTTTTAACATTGATAATAAGAGTAATAATTATGAAAAGAACAGTCAGAGTAGTAATAACAATAATAATAGTAATAATGATAAATGATAATGAGGATGATGTTAATGATTACGACAATGACAATATTATTAATAATTACTGTAACAATGATAATGATAATGATAATAAGAAGAGTGATTTTGATAATAATAATGATAATGATGGTAATGATAATGATAATGATGATAATGATACTACTACTACTACTACTACTACTACTAATGATAATGATAATAATAATAATAATAATAATAATAATAATAATAATAATAATAATAATGATAATGATAATAATAACAATAATAATAATAATGATAATAATAATAATAATAATAGTGATAATAATGATAACAATAATAGTAATAATAATAATAATAACAATAATGATGATGATAATGATAATGATAATAATAGTAATAACAGTACTAATAATCATAAAAGTAATAATTATTATAATGATAATTAAATGATGATATTGATGATGATGATGATATTGATAATAAAGATGGTAAGAGCAACATCAGCAACAACAATGATAATAATAATAATAAAGTTTGTAATAATGATATAATAACCATGATGATAATAACAATGATGGTAATAATGAATATCGAAATACTGATAATAATGAGGATAATAACAACAACAATGATAAGGATGATAATGATAATGAGGATGATGAAAATGATAATGATAATGATTAACAATATCTTTAGTACCAATAACATTAATAAATGTAATAATGATGATGATAATGATAATGATAATAGGAATTATAATGATGAATAAAAGTGTTGATTCCGATGACAATGACATTACTACTAGTATTACTACAACTGCTGCTACTAATGATAAGGATAAAGATAATGGTGATGATAGTAAAGATGATAATAATAATGATAGAAAAAAATGTTATATTGTTGATAATAACAGTAATATTAATAATGATGGTTATAATGATAATGATAATAATGATGATAACAGTGATAATGATAACGATGATAATGATAATGATGATGATGATATTGAAAATTATAATAACGATGATCTTAATGATAAAGATAATGATAACAATAATGATGTCAATAAGGATACTGTTAGAATTTATGATGAAGATGATAAACATGTTAAAATAAGAATTATAATTTTAGCAATGAGGAAGAGGATGATGTCAATGATAATCATAATAATGAAGAAGGTAATGATGTCATTATAACAAGATATTAATGATAATGATGATAATCATTGATAATGATGGAATTAGTAATGATAATAAAAATAACAGTGATAATAATGATAACAGTGACAATGACAATGATAGTAACAAGGATAATAACAATGACGATAATCGTGATGATATTTATAGAAATAATAATGACAGTCATGATGATGGTAATAACAGGAATAATGGTAAATGTAGTGATGATAATGATGATAATGATAATGAAGACAATAATGATAATAATGATAATAATGTCATAATCATTATCAGTATCATTTTCATCATCATTATCAGTATTACCACTATTAAGAGTGATAATAATAATAACAATAATAAAATGATGAAAACAATGGGAATGCTAATGATGACGACGTTTACGAACCAATGAAAACAACATGAATATGAATAAAGATAACAACAAAACCAGCAAAAAACAACAACAAGAACAAAAACAATCAATGTGATGATGACAATTCATAACACACAAACCAACAGCACCAAGCAATGCCATCCTCCATAAAATGCCTTCTGTGCTTGCAACTCACCACCATATCTCACACGGGGGAAACAAACACCAAGGAAATACAAAACCACAAGCAAAAGATGTTTTGGTATATTCCACGAAATCTCTGGAATAGAATAAATTTGCTTGCGAGGAGGAAGGAAAAGTTGGTGTGGTGTTGGGGTGATGTTGGCCGGTGGGGGATGAAGCTGGTTTATTCATTGTATTTATTGGATAGCAAATGAATTTATAATCGTGGACAAGTTTACGAAAAAAAGATAGTCTGTTGCTTTAGTTATATTTTTTTCGTTTTTTTTTTCTTTCTTTTTTTTTTTTTTTTTTTTTTTTTTGGTTTTTTTGGTAATCGTGGACAAGTTTACAAAAAAAGAGAGAAAAAAAAAAGATAGTCTGTTCCTTTAGTTTTATTTTTCGTTTTTCTTTTCTTTTCTTTTTTTCATATGATTTATTTATTGGATTTATAGGATTCCAAATAAATTTATGATCGTGGACAAGTTTACGAAAAAAAAGATAGTCTGCTCCTTTAGTTTTTTTTTTTCGTTTTTTTTTTCTTTCTTTTTTTCCATGATTTATTTATTGGATTTATATGATTCCAAATAAATTAATAATCGGGGACAAGTTTACAAAAAGAAGAAGAAGAAAAAAAAAGATAGTCTGTTCCTTTAGTTTTAATTTTTCGTTCTTTTTTCTTTCATTTTTTCCTATGATTTATTTATTGGATTTATAGGATTTCAAATGAATTTATAATCGTGGACAAGTTTACAAAAAAAAAAAAAAAAAAAGTCTGTTCCTTTAGCTTTATTTTTTCGTTCTTTTTTCTTTCTTTTTTTCATATGATTTATTCATTGGATTTATAGGATACCAAATAAATTTATAATCATGGACAAGTTTACCAAAAAAAAAAGAAAAAAAAGGAAAAAAAAAAAGTCAGTTCCTTTAGCTTTATTTTTTCGCTTTTTTTCTTTTTTTTTTCTTCTTTTTTCCTATGATTTGTGATCGTGTGATTACATAAGTACTTTGGGATACAGTCGTGGCTGTCGAATGGTCTGTAATTCTATTCTATGAACATGCTTTCTACTGACAATCTATCTCCGCTTGCCTTTCTGTCAGACGTGGGTTTATTGTATCAATCCTTGATGCTCTTGTAGATTGCAGACAGTGTCCATCAGCGTCCATTTGAGAGTGATGGAGGAGATACCTACAAAATTAAATAAGTTTATCAAATGTCCAAGACGTATTTTTTTTTCTTTACTTTTTTTCTTTTTTCTTTTCATATTTTTTTCTTTGCTTTTCTTTCTTTTTTTCTTTTCATATTTTTTTCTTTACTTTTCTTTCTTTTTTTCTTTTCATATTTTTTTCTTTATTTTTTTTTTTCTTTTATTCAAGCCGAATTTGTATCTGCAACGCATTTTTCATTTGCTTTTGTATGCTTACACTATTTTTACTTGCCTTACGCTTACCATGCTTCTTATTTATTCTTTTCTTAATCCTGATCTCTTTTCCCTGTGGCTTCTTCAAAAAACGAAAATAAATAATCCTGTGTTGACTAATCTCCTGGCTGTTCTTGTTTCACGTTTGTTTTGACGTTATTATGTTTACAAGCTGTTCTGTTCTTATCCTTTCACTGTTTGTTTTCCTCTCATGGGCTTGAAAGTCTTCTATCTCTCTTTAACTATTTCCTGCTTTCAGAAACAGTCCATCTTGAATGCATCTCGCTCTGTCATTCCTTCACCCTTTCCTTTTCCTTCTATTTTCCTTTTATTCCTTCGTTCGTCCTCTGATCCTTTTGTGGTTTATTATTCGTATCCTTTATCTCGTATCCCTTTTTAATCCCTTTTCTTGTGTATGTATTGAGCACCGCCATGTATTATTGATTTTTCCCAACTGGCATTGATAATTGCGTTGAGGCTTTTCTTTGGACACCCTCCTTCTTTCACAAAGGTTATTACGTTTTTTTCATTCCTAAAACTTGCTTATATAGCCACTAACTCTCTCTCTCTCTTTCTCCCTCTTCGTTCCTCTCTCTCTCTCTGTCTCTCTCTCTTTCTCCCTCTCCCTTCCCCCGCCCCCCTCTCTCTCTCTTTTTCTCTCTCTCTTTCTCCCTCTCCCTTCCTCTCTCTCTCTCTCTCTCTCTCTCTCTCTCTCTCTCTCTCTCTCTCTCTCTCTCTCTCTCTCTCTCTCTCTCTCTCTCTCTCTCTCTCCCTCTCTCTCTCTCTCTCGACCTATCTATCGATCTATTTTCACTTCTTCTACACATACAAACATCAGCAATCTCCATTATATCTCTTTAACTGGGAATTCACATACGGTCTTAGGCGTTAAAAAAAAAATAAGTTGTCAAACTAACGTGAGATGAGGTATTGTTCCCAAAAAAAAGGGAAATGCGGGACAGGGAACAGAAATCCAAGGTACGAGCACACTACATTTTAGTTTTAAAAGAATCCAAGTGCATTTGGAACGCAAATATCAGAGGACTACACGTTCCAAGTTCTTTGTTTTAACTCGACCTAAGCCTGTGTGCACTTGTTTGGTTTTATTTGATAACCTATACAGAACCCTTGCAATTTTCTACACACACACACATACACACATACACACACACATACACACACACACACACACACACACACACACACACACACACACACACACACACACACACACAGAATGCACACATACGCAAAAATATCGAGGCTGATACTTACAGAGAGGAAGAGGATGACAGGAATATTGAGAATGATAAGAGAGGAGAGACTAGAAGATAGAAAAGGGAAAGAAAGGAGTGAGGGAAAGAGGGGAGAAAAAGGAAGGAAGGGAAAAGATAATACAAACACATTTCTGTATGTATATATAAGTATAAACATATGTACGCACATGCATACGTCTAACTATATATATATATATATATATATATATATATATATATATATATATATATATATATATATATATATATATATATATATATGGCAGATAAACCCACTATACACAAAACAGATTTATTGAAAATGAGACAACAGTTTCAAGATCCATCTGGATCCCATCTTCAGGTCATTTTCAATAAATCTGTTT
>BOPN01001463.1:282195-289695 GCA_017312705.2 Penaeus japonicus
TATATACATATATATATATATATATATATATATATATATATATATATATATTACATATGTATAAAACTTCCCCGTGCAAGCATTCATAAACATACCTTCACACGCATACTTATTCACACAAATAAGCACACTTGTGCAAATATGTATATACGTATAAATACGTATATATATATATATATATATATATATATATATATATATATATATATATATATATATATATACATATATGTATCTATCTATCTTTCTATCTATTTATATATATATATATATATATATATATATATATATATATATATATATATATATATATATATATATATATATATATATATATATGTATATATATATACATATATATATATATACATATATATATATATATATATATATATATATATATATATATATATATATAATATATATATATATATATATATATATATATATATATATATATATATATATACATATATATATATATATATATATATATATATATATATATATATATGTATATATATATATATATATATATATATATATATATATATATATATATATAATTGAAGGGAAATTAGTAAGTGCTCAAAGAGGAATGGAAAGGCTTATGCTAGGAGTGGCAGTGGGCTGGACACATATATCGGAGACAGGACAACAGGTGGACAAAGAAAACAACAGAATGGAAAATAAACGACACAATGAGACCAAGGGCAAAGCGAATGACTAGATGGCGTGATGAAAAAGTGAATTTCGCAGGAGTAAACTGGAATCAGAGAACACAAGACCGGAATGACTGGAAAAGATTGAGAGAGGCCTACGTCCTGCAGTGGAATGATACAGGCTGATGATGATGATGATGATATATATATATATATATATATATATATATATATATATATATATATATATATATATATATATATATACATATATGTATATATATACATATATATACATATATATATATATATATATATATATATATATATATATATATATATATATATATATATGTATATATATATACATATATATGTATATATATATACATATATATGTATATATATATATATATATATATATATATATATATATATATATATATATATATATATATATATATAGTTTAGATACATATATATGTATGTGTTGATACAGATGTGTCCATGATGGTACTAGATATTTGTTATTTCGAAAGAAGGCAACTGGATTGGAACTGAATAGAGATAGTGAAAATTTAGTCTTTGGATCTTCAAAACTGAGAGTAAGAATTGCAGGACATCTCAAGAATTTGATCTTGATTGTAGATTACCTGCTTTATAGAAAAAAGTCCCTGGTTTAGACATATACAATATATATATATATATTTTTAACAAAGACTGATGCAAAATGTGCGCGTGAAATGGTGAAAGTACATAGAAAAATATTAGCAAAATTTTATCTCCGAATTCTTTCCACAGATGAATAAAACAAAACTTAAGTATCCCCCTGTCAATAGATAAAATGCATGTGCGCCAGCAAATGGAGAGGAAATGTGCATGCCTTTGGGATAATGCAATGATACATAAGTTATCAACCAAATGATATCTTTTGCGTGTCCACATTCAAACATTTTCCTGTGTTATCATGTATACATTAAGTTAGATCCATGTGTTATGAACCACACGCACATTTTCGTATGTTTTATCATCCACACGCCGATATTTGCGTGTGTTCTGATCCACACGCCGACATTTGCGTGTGTTCTGATCCACACGCTGACATTTGCGTGTGTTCTGATCCACACGCCGATATTTGCGTGTGTTCTGATCCACACGCTGACATTTGCGTGTGTTCTGATCCACACGCCAACCTAAGCGTGTGTGTTCGGGTTATAAGCAGGTATATCCTCCACAAGACCAGGTCCACAAGGGCAGTCTCCTCATCCTACAACATTACACAAAAGGGGTGGGGAAAAAAATCAACAATATAATCTAAATGAAAAAATATAGCTTGAACGCAAAGAAAATTGGGTCGTTTCGCAATGCCATTGTTTCGTTGTTTACTTTTGAAAACGAAGAAGATTAACCGTCGCGATCACATTAAGGAGCTGTTATCTTTCACACAAAAATACGTCTTTTCCCTCTGCTTTTACATACACAGAATAATGAGTACTACACCGCACAAAACACGCCATAGTACAATACGGATAGCGTGCCTGGGGATTTTTGTACAAGGTAATGGCGAATGGAGGATTAGGAAGGGAAGAAAAGGAGTCAGAAAGATGGAGAGGATTATAGAGACGAAAGAGAGGAAGAGGGTGATAGAGACGAATGCGCAGGATAAAAATTCCGGTAGAGAGAAAGAGAGGAAGGGAAAGAGAGGGAGAGAGAGAAAGAGAGAGAGAGAGAGGGAGAGGGAGAGAGAGAGAGAGAGAAAGAGAAAGAGAGAGAAAGAAAGAGAAAGAGAGAGAGAAAGGGAAAGAGAGAGAGAGAGAGAGAAAGAGAGAGAGTAGAGAGAAAGAGAAAAAGAGAAAGAAAAAGAGAGAAAGAAAGAGAGAGAGAAAGAAAGAAATGTAGACATACTAGCACATACTAATAAATAAATAAAAAACAAAAAAACAAGAGAATCCTTCACAAGAGGAGAGTTCAAACCAAAGCTCACTCTCGCCGTCATCCATAAGTGTGTTATCTTACCTGTGTTTCCCTCGAGCAGACATCGTCTCTCGAGAGGGGAATCAAAGGACACGAGTGCAGAGCATTTTTTAAAAATCGCAGATTCCATTCCGTTCTAGGAATTGAACAAGAATTTGTGGAAGAAGAGGAAGAAGAAGAAGTGAGAGGGAGAGAGAGAGAGAGAGTGTGTATGTGTGTATATATGTGTGTGTGAGAGAGAGAGAGAGAGAGGGAGATCACAGACAGTAGAAACAGAGAAAGATAGAGAGAGAGAGAGATAGAGATAGATAGAGAGAGAGAGAGAGAGAGAGAGAGAGAGAGAGAGAGAGAGAGAGAGAGAGAGAGAGAGAGAGAGAGAGAGAGAGAGAGATAGATAGAGAGAGAGAGATCACAGACAGTAGAAACAGAGAGAGAAGAGGGAAGAGAAGAAGGAAAATTGTCAAGGGAGTCAGCTGTGTGTTACTGTTTTCCCGCCAACGCCCAGCACGATTTCTCTATCCAATATTTTGATTATCATTTTATTTTCGGTGCTTCCTGGTTGCTCCGGAATTCTGTACTTGTTCCATATAAATAAAAAAGATAAGAAATAAAAAATGGTGAGATAAGTGTATTTATGAAACTGAATAAATTACTATCATAATGACGTCAACAGATCCGAATAATGTCATTATTGCTTGTCTTACTTATAGATTTCTCAGACTAAGGCAACATTCCAATATCACAAAAAAATAATATCAATAATGGTAGAGCTAAAGTGAAATATACGAAACTGAATATATTTTTTTCTTTAACACCGCTGAAGGATGCAAATTTCTATTTCCGAATAATAGCATAATGAAATTACCACCTGGATGAATTGATTTATGAACGAAAATTAAAAATATATCAAACCATGCTTCATGAAATGAATACGTTTTCACTTTTGGAATGACAAGAGACGTTGGGAGGGGCGAGTTGTCAATTAGAGATTTCTGAACAAGTATCTGATACCATCTCTAAATACTCATTTGTGTATCCTACTAATATTGATGTATTTAGGGAGTGTGTCTAACGTCTCTCTGTTCTCAATATCTCTCATTGATATTATTGTTGTTGGTTATCGTTGTGGTTGTTAGTATTTTTGTTTTATTTATTCCCATTGTTATCTTCAGTTTCGCCAGTGCCTGTGTTAACAATAATAATGAAACTAAATCCAGTTATTAGTATTAATGTTACCACCATCGCTAAAAAAAAAAAAAAAAAAAAAAAAAAAAAAAAAAAAAAAAAAAAAAAAAAAAAAAAAAAAACAGATACGAACCTCAAACCCGGAAAGAGAGAGAGAAAAAAAAATCCTAAAAAGGCCATGATAAAAGAATAAAAAGAAAAAAAAAGAACAAGAAGAAAGAAGTGAGCTGTGAGTGTGAACATATACCTTCAGTAGAAAATGCCCCCCCGAGGCCCTCCCTGCACGCCCCAGCATCGCTTACCGGCTTACGAGGGCGGAACGCATTGCAGGAGACATATACACAGGTGCACACATACGTTACATCTCCATAATGCATGGATGGCAGAACCTTAGCGCGCTGTGGACGGTGTGCGTCGCTTGATGTCTGTTTGTATTTTGTTTGTCTGTCTGTTTGTCTGTCTACCCTTCTATTTATTTTCTTGTTGATTTGTCTCTCCATATAGATGAATGCATGTGTAAATAGATACATACATTCATACATACATATTGATATATATATAAAAATAGGTTGCTAATAAATAGATTGTTAATATATATCTTGAAGATAGATAGATAGATATACAGACTGATATAGGATTCAAAGTATTCTCTACCACAAAACAGAGTAACCGTTGAGGCCAAAAGCTCACACGTGGCGAAATATACCATAAGGAAATGGCTACAAAATGAATAAAAATTGTGTGGTTTTCTGGCGACAAGTACTTACTTTTAAAACACTACCAGGAACATTTCTGAACGCCTGCAAAACATTCCTGGTCAGTATCTATTTTTTCGTTCTCTACGTTTTAACACGAATGGTCAAAGAGGAGCTCTTTACAGTGTTGTTGTCATGTTTAGTTTTGTTATCTCGTGGTCTCTATCAATATTATTGTCAACATTAATGTCCTCATAATTGTGTGTGTGTGTGTGTGTGCACACACACACACACACACATATGTACATGTATATATATATATATATATGTGCGCCAGCAAATGGAGAGGAAATGTGCATGCCTTTGGGATAATGCAATGATACATAAGTTATCAACCAAATGATATCTTTTGCGTGTCCACATTCAAATATTTTCCTGTGTTATCATGTATACTTTAAGTTTGATCCATGTGTTATGAACCACACGCACATTTTCGTATGTTTTATCATCCACACGCCGACATTTGCGTGTGTTCTGATCCACACGCCGACCTTTGCGTGTGTTCTGATCCACACGCTGACATTTGCGTGTGTTCTGATCCACACGCTGGCATTTGCGTGTGTTCTGATCCACACGCCGACATTTGCGTGTGTTCTGATCCACACGCCGACATTTGCGTGTGTTCTGATCCACACGCCGACATTTGCGTGTGTTCTGATCCACACGCCAACCTAAGCGTGTGTGTTCGGGTTATAAGCAGGTATATCCTCCACAAGACCAGGTCCAGAAGGGCAGTCTCCTCATCCTACAACATTACACAAAAGGGGTGGAAAAAAAAATCAACAATATAATCTAAATGAAAAAATATAGCTTGAACGCAAAGAAAATTGGGTCGTTTCGCAATGCCATTGTTTCGTTGTTTACTTTTGAAAACGAAGAAGATTAACCGTCGCGATCACATTAAGGAGCTGTTATCTTTCACACAAAAATACGTCTTTCTGCTTTTACATACACAGAATAATGAGTACTACACCGCACAAAACACGCCATAGTACAATACGGATAGCGTGCCTGGGGATTTTTGTACAAGGTAATGGCGAATGGAGGATTAGGAAGGGAAGAAAAGGAGTCAGAAAGATGGAGAGGATTATAGAGACGAAAGAGAGGAAGAGGGTGATAGAGACGAATGCGCAGGATAAAAATTCCGGTAGAGAGAAAGAAGAGAGGAAGGGGAAGAGAGGGGGAGAGAGAGAGAGAGAGAGAGAGAGAGAGAGAGAGAGAGAGAGAGAGAGAGAGAGAGAGAGAGAGAGAGAGAGCGAGAGAGAGAGAGAGAGAGAGAGAGAGAGAAGAGAGAAAAAGAGAAGAAAAGAGAGAAAGAGAGAGAGAGAGAAAGAAATAGACATACTAGCACATACTAATAAATAAATAAAAAACAAAAAAACAAGAAGAGATCACCACAAAGAGAGTTCAAACCAAAGCTCACTCTCGCCGTCATCCATAAGTGTGTTATCTTACCTGTGTTTCCCTCAGTGACATCGTCTCGAGAGGGAATCAAGGACACGAGTGCAAACATTTTAAAAATCGCAGATTCCATTTAGGTGGAGTGAACGAGAGAGAGAGAGAGAGAGAGAGAGAGAGAGAGAGAGAGAGAGAGAGAGAGAGAGAGAGTGTGTGTGTGTGTGTGTATGTGTGTGTGTGAGAGAGAGAGGGAGATCACAGACAGTAGAAAAAGAGAAAAATAGATATATATAGAGAGAGATAGAGATAGATAGATAGAGATATATATATATATAGAGAGAGATCACAGACATTAGAAACAGAGAGAGAAGAGGGAAGAGAAGAACGAAAATTGTCAAGAGAGTCAGCTGTGTGTTTCTGTTTTCCCGCCAACGCCCAGCACGATTTAATTCTGTACTTGCTCCCTATAAATGAAAAAGATAAAAAATAAAAAATGGTGAGATGAGTGTATTTATGAAACTGAATAAATTACTATCATAATGACGTCAACAGATCCGAATAATGTCATTATTGCTTGTCTTACTTATAGATTTCTCAGACTAAAGCAACGTTTCAATATCACAAAAAAATAATATCAATAATGGTAGAGCTAAAGAGAAATATACGAAACAGAATATATTTTTTTCTTTAACACCGCTGAAGGATGCAAATTTCTATTTCCGTATATAATAGCATAATGAAATTACCACCTGGATGAATTGATTTATGAGCGAAAATAAAAAAAATATATTAAACCATTCTTTATGAAATGAATACGTTTTCACTTTTGGAATGACAAGAGACGTTGGGAGGGGCGAGTTGTCAATTAGAGATTTCTGAACAAGTATCTGATACCATCTCTAAATACTCATTTGTGTATCCTACTAATATTGATGTATTTAGGGAGTGTGTCTAACGTCTCTCTGTTCTCAATATCTCTCATTGATATTATTGTTGTTGGTTATCGTTGTGGTTGTTAGTATTTTTGTTTTCTTTATTACCATTGTTATCTTCAGTTTCGCCAGTGCCTGTGTTAACAACAATAATGGAACTATATCCTAAATCCATTTATCAGTATTAATGTTACCATCATCGTTACTAGCGTTACTATCATTACCATAACCCCTCTAAGATAGAATTAACATTCTATCAAAGCAAAAAAAAAAAAAAAAAAAAAAAAAAAAAAGAAGAAAGAAGTGAGCTGTGAGTGTGAACATATACCTTCAGTAGAAAATGCCCCCCCGAGGCCCACCCTGCACGCCCCAGCATCGCTTACCGGCTTACGAGGACGGAACGCATTGCAGGAGACATATACACAGGTGCACACATACGTTACATCTCCATAATGCATGGATGGCAGAACCTTAGCGCGCTGGGGATGGTGTGCGTCGCTTGATGTCTGTTTGTATTCTGTTTGTCTGTCTGTTTGTCTATCCTTCTATTTATTTTCTTGTCGATTTGTCTCTCCATATAGATGAATGCATGTG
>BOPN01001464.1:0-7500 GCA_017312705.2 Penaeus japonicus
TACATATCACACACACACACAAACATTTTCATATAAATATGATTCTTAAATCACAAATAGTACAGCACACACATACACACAAGCAGATCTATGCATGAAATATCCTTGGTTGGTCTCAAGTGATTCCCAAGACATACCAGGCTTCAACACCTCCTTCACAACAACGCCGGGCAGCCGCTGCCTCAAGGCCTCGCTCAGCTCGGGCAGGAAGGACAGCACGTGGACGACACCTTTCTCGCTCGCCATCTCACTCGTCACTGAGGAATCGGAGGCACTGGTTGGCTGGGCCCTCTCGGCCGCCCCGGATCGCGACTCGGTTTCTGTGGTGAGACTTGTATATGGACGGACGGACACACACACACACACACACACACACACACACATCTATCCATCAGTCTGTATGTTTATCTCTTTGCCTTTATCTCACTCACTCTCACTCTTTCTTTCTGTAAACAATCTTCAAGGCGATAGATAAGGAAATAGATAGAAATAAAGATAAAGCAATGTAGCCACATAAGATGACTCCCCACCTACTCTCCATCTCTCATATTTTGTTATTCTCTCTTCTTTGTCCACTTCTCCTTTCTCTCTCTCTCTCCTTCTGTCAGAAATCAATGCGGCTTTTCCAAGCGGCCATGGACAACCTCACCGCTCATCGCACTGAGCAACATCTATGTATCGGGGTCCAGGATGAGGCACCGAGAGAGAGAGAGAGAGAGAGAGAGAGAGAGAGAGAGAGAGAGACAGAGAGAGAGAGAGAGAAGGATAAGCTAGATTTGTGGAGCAGCTTCTTCGGCAGGTTTATATGCACTATGGCGATCCCGCCTGTGTCAGGGAGTGCTAACTCGTGAGTGTGGCAACGAGTGTTTACTCGACCTGAGCTACTGTGGTGCCCAGACCGCCAGACGAGAGAGAGCGAGGGACGTAGCGAGACCTGGAGCACCTGCAACGTTAGCCCACTGTATTAGCGGATTCCCGCCGCCATAGAGAAATGCACACCTGTCACCCACGTGCTCTTGCAAGTCGTACACCTGGCCACTGGGCAGCGGTGGATCATCCTCGACGCATAGCAGGTCACGTATCGTAACCCTCAGTGCTCGAGGCTACCTTGCCTCGTGATGTTCCCTGCCGTTTCGCGTACGATGGAAACATAGCTCTTTCTTGCATAACGTGCATATAGTATGCCTGAGAGCCAGCTTTAGGTTAAAATTGCATTCCAATTCACTATCACAATTAATTTCTATGTTGACTTCATGACTTTGATTTACTTTGACATTAACAATATTGTTTGGTTATTATCTGGCCCAACCGACACGTAAAAATAGCTAAATAATGCATACTTAAATGCTAAATAATGTATACTTAAACACTAAAGCGTGCAATAAGCCATTGCATCCCATAGATCTGCTCGTCATGCAGAGTCGCATACCAGGACCTATTAAATTTTTACCCCTCCCTAGATCCGAGGTGTGCTACACATCTGGAGGCCGTCTGGTCCTTATGATAATATAAGGCAGCTAATGCTCTCACGCGGGCGCTACAAGGTCATATGTGCGGTCACGCTAATGCACCAAGCCACGCCGCGAAGCCGCGACATCTTGGGAGCTTGTTCTCCGATCTCCATTGAGGGTGACCCTTCTGAGGCTTCCTCTCTTGGCTCCCCGCGCTGGCCAGAGAAGGTTACACGCCCTTGATCTCTCCTCGGGCTGGTCGGTCCTCCTGGGGCGCCGCCGCATCCATCTGAAATTAAAAGCTGGCTCTGTTTGATATGGTTACTCATGTCTCAACCAGAGCCTACCACATAGATAGCCATTGTTTACACCTTCCTTCAGCCTTGACCGTAAACTGATATGTAAATAAATAATTCAGGACGATCATTCAAACATGTGTGTAGGCTTCCCTGCGCATAACTTTAAATGGGGAAAATATGTAATACGTAACGCAATTAATTGTTTGCAGTGATACTGCACAACATATGTTATAGAATCAGTACAAAGTAATGCCAAGTATATTTTTACTTTAGGCTGCTGGTTGCATAGCTAAGCTTGTTATTGCTGTATGATCTTCCTGTATCTTACAGTAAGATATTGACAAAAATAGTAAATAATTTATCAATAACTAGAAAAGATGCTGAATAATGGCATCATACTCACAAATATGATAAAATATTAGTATCATGTTAATGTCATACGTGTCTTTTCATTTTCACGAATGAAGTAGCATCAGAATTATAAGTAAATGCAGAATGAATCGTTTTCATCAATGACTGATATATGTTCTAACGTCCGTACTCTGCGTTACAAATATAGTAGTGGCGGAAGTGAGTAAAAATACATGAAGTGTTTCAGACGTTTACTTAGTTTACATTTCAGGCTGTGATTGAGCATAATAATTCATTATAATTCATGATTATATACACACAGTTAAAGTTATCTACACGGTAACTCTGCGTGGTTGCTTTGTGCATATAGGTTGTCATGTCTCGACCAATCATTTTCAAGCACGTTTCCGAATTTCAGTTAAATACAATATGCTGCGTGTTTATTGAATTCCCATTCCTTATATATGCCATATATTGTATATTATGGTGTATATTCATTGTTATCAGAAATACGCATGCGCAGTCATCTTCCGGCAAATTTGACTGCTGGCGTCACGTAGTAATAGACCTTCTGGAACAAAGTGCTTAAGTTAGGATAATTTTTCCAGAAATACTCTGGTGAGACGGAAACTATAATAGCATTGCAATCATAAGCATTGCTAGCAAATACTATTCAATTAGACAAGAGCAAAGGAGTGTGGTAAACCTTTTTGCAGATGCAACTTTAAGATGTCCATTTTTAAGAACTCTTGGTTAAATTATAAGAAACTGGTTATAAAGACAAATATAAATTTGTTGTTTAAACAACTTTTTAAAATGGAAACTCTTCAGATGGTCTAGGAAATATCTATGAAACTTGCAGAAGCTTTATAAAACATTTTGTTAAACAGTTCTACTGTCTGGAAACAGTTCTCATGGAAGTCGAAGCCAAGAACGTTCTTGCCAGCACACGAGTGTGCCATGGGAAAGAAACAAGTAAGGGAGGTATTAAATAGAGACTAAACTACGCTTTTATATTTCGTCCAAGTGTATACATACCTTTCCTTAAGGTTCTGCCATTCCCATTGCCATTACGAAGACAAATGTTTTGTGTCGCCTGTCAGATGCATTTTACATAAATATGGTAGAAGTCGCGAGATTTACCTGTTATTTCTCAATGCACAAAGTAAACACGCTCTAAAGCTTAGATGCATATATGATTTACAATAAAACACTGACAGTTATTTTCAACATAAATCACCATGTTCGTAGTTAGCGGTATCCAAAACTTTCTTTGATGTACCGAGTGTCCCCTCTGACCATTCCATTTAATCAGATATAAATATTTTCATCAAATGAGAGTTGTTTCGAGAGGAACTAACATCCAAGAGAGGAAGATGCAAGATTTTCCTGTACTTGCCTCACTATCTTTAGTGCGCTCTGCTCTCCCGTCATATGGTATTACAATGAAAACAAAAACGTGTTTTTTTTTCAAATCTCTTTATTATATTCGAAATGTTCTTTATACACGTACACGATGCACCTGTAGGGGCAGATAGGCGAACTTTAAAGAAAATAGGATATAAATATAACATCCGAAAGAAAATTTGATCAGATATCAAGCTATTAGTCATTGAAATTTGTCAGGCATTACTTGGCTCTCCTGTATATCTATGGGATTACCTACCAGATTTATATCAATAGCGACTCCAGCCTCCTTGCACACCCATAACAGCCTGTGGTCTTTTTTTCTGTTCCCAGGTGTTCCCCTTTTGCACCCGAATATTATCTATAGGGTTCATATCACAGTCCCAACCGGGCCAATCCAGAAGTTCAAAGTTTGATTCGACAAACCATCCATATACAATAAAATACTGGCCATTCTTAAACTTTATGCAAGGGAAGAAATTCCTTTTCGAAAATCTCCATACGTTTGGCGGCTGTGAACCGTCCACCAATGTGCGAGAGACAGCCGGCACCAGGCAGACAAATCCGGCACCAAACATCCATGTTGCAGAGCAGATTCGCGCAGTTTCATAGATATTTGCTCTTATTTCGGAATGGCTCTACTAGCAACTACTATATACTCACCACAAGGTATTGGCTGCAACAAGCTAATTGCTGTAACATTACGATATGCCATACTGTGAATGCATTATTTCAGCCGTGTTATTTCCCCAGGGCTGCTGACGCGAATGCTCTTTCGTCGGAGAAAACAACACGCGCCCACTAGCCAAGGTCTTCCCTCACAAAATGATAGCTTGTCCTCCCGATGCGCGGTTGTTAATTCCTCTGTTGGCTGGGGTCGTGAGAGGAATGTTCGCGCCTGAAGTGCTTCTCGTTTGGCCAACGCTTTTTGATGGGTTATTCTCTGCCGCCTCGATGCCTTGGCGGTCTTGTTTACGGTCGTTTTTCTTCCTTGTCACCTCCCACTCTCAACCTTAGGCAGTTCAGAACTACCGCTAATGATCCGTATTTGCCATAAATATTAGCACATCATTTATCAGCCTTGAACACGTCCTGGAGAACCTTCCATTGCCTATGGACAAGACAACATCCAGAACAGTAGCTCATTGAATAAGTAAATACACAGAAATGACGATGGTCTCTCTTAATTGCATTATGGCACATTCCTCTATTAGTTTAGCACCAAGTGTGCGATGGCTTAGCATGGTCTGCGCGCACAGACGCTTGGCGGATGAAGACGGTAGTAGATGAAGTCAACGAGAGGATAGAGAAGGGAATGGGTGTGTCTTGCGGAAGGAAGAGCACATGCTATAGCAGGCCGAAACAACTAGTAAAAACTGAAATGTAATATTTACAGTAGGTTACAACCGGAACACTAACCATTGTAAGCGCTTTTCTGTTTCTCAGACTCTGGTTGACATTTGACGAGCGAGTTGGCGCTCGAGATACACCTTAACCAATGTTTTGTTGCTTTGTAACTGACAAATACATTGGTGAACAGTAATGAGAGGGAGGTATGATGCTGGAGGGATATTTCACATTTCTAGGATATTGACGTGGCCTGAAGCCTGAGTGGGGATGATTTCAATATTTGATTCTTAGTTGTTGGGAAATTAGTATAGTTAGGATACTTAGATAATCCTATATACCTTCTATATCTATCAATCAGTAAATCAGTCACTCGATTAGTTAATCAGCCAATTGATCGCCAACAATCACTTAATCTACCTTTCTTGATTTATTACAGTAAAGAAAAAAAAAGTTGAATGATCTTTGTCAGATGTTAATAAAAAGTTTCCAGAGGGCAACATGCAAGATTTTTGCAATAATGGTAAAGACTGATAACAAGCCCTTGCTGAATAAATTCGCTAAAGCAATTTTGCATAAAAAGTAAACTTGCTGCACTCGGATATGATAAATATATGAGGAAGTGATATTGATATTGGCTGGTAGATTTTTAACTAGATATTCCACTTGAAATATGGACATCATTGCTTGGTTTTCATTACAGAGGACATGTCATATTCTATTTCATATTATGTCGTCATATTTGACCAACCAACAATAAATGTTCTGAAGTCTCCCATCTAACACCCAGCCGTCCTCGTTTTCTCTGGCGGTTATCTGGAGTTTACTCAGTTTTCTTTGTTGAAAAGAGAAGGAGAGATGAGATTTTACGTTGGAGAGAGAGAGATAGATAGAGAGAGAGAGAGAGAGAGAGAGAGAGAGAGAGAGAGAGAGAGAGAGAGAGAGAGAGAGAGAGAGGGGGAGAATGAGAAATATATATATGTATATATATGTATATATATATATACATATATATATATATATATATATATATATATATATATATATATATATATATATATATATGTATCGATTCCAGCAACTTTGAGTTATTACAAGAGACCACACACACACATATATGTGTATATATGCATATACATACATAAATATGTGTACACACAGACACACACACACACATATATATGTATATATATATATATATATATATATATATATATATATATATATATATATATATATATATATATATATATATATATATCACACACACACACACACACACACACACACACACACACACACACACACACACACACATATATATATATATATATATATATATATATATATATATATATATATATATATATGTATATATAAACGGATAGATGGGTAGATAGCAAATTGCCCCTTATAGATATCTCCTCCAACGAGCATATTTGTTTCTCCATAGTGCTCGTTTGCCTCATTTTTCTGTCAATACCATTTGATTAAATTTCTCATCCATACTTGTTTGCCTCTTCATTATAACTTTTAATCGAGCGTAATAAGTGCGTGACTTTTAGGGCAATCCCCCCCCCTGACTTTGGCGGCAGGAGCACCCCCCTTTGCGTCTGGCTGGAAGTCCAAGCGCCACGTAATGGAGGTAAGACTGGTATAAGAAAGGGGACATTTTTCGAAAGGGAACCCTGTGAAGACACATTTAAGACAAAACATAAAGACTAAGTCGGGACGCAATTAACATCATTTAAATATACTCGAGAGGCAAAGCACCACATAAGACATACAGACACATTCAAGAGACAAAGACACCAAATAAGACACATTCAATAAATTACAAACGCAAATGAAATACAAGGCAACACGTAGACACATTCAAGACACAACACACACACACACACACACACAAACACACACAAGACATTCAAACATTACAGAACGAGACGTAAAACATCCCATGAAAATATACTTTAAGATACAGGACACCATTAAAGACACAGTCGGGTTACCAGGCAGTGCAGAAAGATGCAGTAAATCGTTTTATTTCACTGAATTACATTATGTAGGTAATAGAAAATGAAAAAAAAAAAAACATGAAACAAAAATGAATGATAATAACGACACCTTTACAATGGGCAACGAGAAGACAGAGGCAAAGAACAAACACAAATGGTTATGTACAGTATGTGGGTAAAATATTTCCCTCGGAGCTTATGGGAGAGCACAGTGAAGCCCAAAATAGAGAGGAAAAATACGGCAGACAGCTCTTCCATGAACGGAGAGGCGTAGGTTAAACAGACAGCAGGTGCGGGGGAAAGCAGCAGGTGACGAAGCAGGTAGCAGGTGAGGGGCAGCAATAGATCAATGACTCACGGATGCAAGGTAGGGAGGGAGGGGGTAGGCTACTTAAAGAAGACGGAACAGCGCTGGGAAGCCTCCTTACCTGGATATTTGTACGTAAGAAATGGTCTAAGAAATGTTAGAGACGTTTGTATGATATAGTCGATGTCTGTTACGTTAAAGTATGAAGTAGAACTTATATATATTTTTGGAATTAGATAGATAGGTAGCCTGTTTGCATAAAATTTTGGTGACCGATCCAAAACTATCATGATCCGTATCAGCGAGTGCAAAACCCAAATCAT
>BOPN01001464.1:15000-37500 GCA_017312705.2 Penaeus japonicus
GCGCGCGCGCGCGCGCGCGCGTGTGTGTGTGCGTGTGTGTGTGTGTGCGTATGTACACATATGTCTCTATACACACACACACACACAAATAAATAAATAAATATATATATATATATATATATATATATATATATATATATAGAGAGAGAGAGAGAGATATTATGTATATGTGTATAAATATATGTATATATATATATATATATATATATATATATTATATATATATATATATATGTATATATATATATATATATGTATATATATATATATATATATATATATATATATATGTATGTATATATATATATATGTATATATATATATATATATATATATGTATATATATATATATATATATATATATATATATATATATATATATATATATATATAAGTATAAAAAAGAGATTATGCAGAGATTTATGCACAGGCATGTTGTAGTTCGGAAAAAGAATTACAAGAAATAATCAAGTCAATTAAATATATCCAGTGAATATCGCTGAATACATAAAATTGCCTATAAAACTCTCTTATGAAAATTAAAAGTTAAGCTTACCGTAAAATTGCATTGTTGGGAAGTACGCCAGCGACTAATACGATCTTTCGAACTCAACTTCCCATTTAAATAGAAAATATATAAACAGTTAGATTACCTAAAAACATTTTCAATGAAGAAAGTTATCACAAACTTCAATGAAAACATAAAAACAATTAGTCATTTATGTTATGGTAAAGTTGAACAATTACCCGAAGAAATCTTTCCATGAGGAAAATGTGTACACATAGGTAATAATTATTGACCGCGAGTAGTGAGTGGCGAGTAAGGGTGCGATAGAGAGAGAGGTACGGGCAGGGCAGGTCATATCAGTCTGACCTCGTACGACTTGGGCTTCTGGTCCACTTCCCTTCCTTGTGGTGGATCGCGACCACGAGGGACCACGGGGCCTCTAATCACGTCTGACATATCGTCATGTGCTTCTACGCATGTCTCATAGAGAAAGAAAGGGAGAGAGAGTGAGAGAGAGAGAGAGAGAGAGACAGAGAGAGAGAGAGAGAGAGAGAGAGAGAGAGAGAGAGAGAGAGAGAGAGAGAGAGAGAGAGAGAGAGAGAGAGAGAGAGAGAGAGAGAGAGAGAGAGAGAGAGAGATAGTGATATATATATATATATATATATATATATATATATATATATATATATATATATATATATATATATAAGTTTGCAAAGTTCGATGAAGTTTATTCGGATTTGTTTCGAGAATACACGGGAAGCAGAGGATGCTGATCAAATATTTGAAAGAGTCCGTAGTTTTCAGATCTTCCTTATATATGCTGAAGGAAGAGGATACTTCTTCATCTCTTTTGGCCTGGCATGGTAGGATAAGCTGCATCATTTGCATATTGTAAGTCAAATACATAAGCTGTTCGAGTCTCTGGAGGTTGAACAAGGTGCCGCTGAGACGGTTTTTTACGAGAAAACCATCCAGGCTGAGATAGTATCGAGCAAAGAGATTTACATCTGAAAGGTAGATGGTGGAGCTAAAAACAATCTTGCTATCTCAGAAGAATCAACTTTTGTGTCAGCTGTACGTATACGAGAGGACGTAACGTTGTGGAGGCCCCTTATCAAAGCCGCGAAATCTAAAGCGCAGCTATATTCAATCATGATTTCCATTTCCCTCTTCACTATATCAAAGCCTTTGTCAATCAATAAAGGCTACGTTCAGCTTTTAACGTTCTTCGTTAATTTTCCCTAGTAGTTGACCAGCTACAAGCATCAAGTCTGTTTTTCTCCTTTTTTAAGAACGTTTTGTATTTTGTTAAGGATAAGTTAGGTTGCAGAGTTCAGTAGCCAATAAACAGTGCCAGGAAAGATGTAGTATCTGCCACAGCCTGCTTTATTCCCCTTTTGTATTTGTGTGTGTTGTTAAGCTGATGTGCTTTTCTTCCTTTCTATGTCTTGTGCGGTTATTTATCGTTTTTATAAATATTATGATCACTGATACTGATTATCATCATTATCATTTTCATATTCATAACCATCATCAGCATCGTTTTTGTTATTGTTATTATTATCATTATTATTTTTGTTATCATTATTATCATCACTACCACTACAACAACAACAACTACTACTACGAGTATGATTATGATTATCATTCTGATTATTATCATATCCTTTCTACTACTACTGCACTATTGACATTATCATTATTATCAATATTTCAATTATTGCCATTATCATTATTATCATATTGTTATAATTATCTTCATTTCCACTACTATCATCATTATTGTTACTTTTATTATTATCATCATCATCATCATTATTTTTGCTATCATCATTATCCTTATTATCATTATAAGCCATGATGTAAAAGCAGAATCGCTACGTTCGGAGTATGCTTGCATGCTAGCTTGGCACTCGCAGCCCTTTCTCGACTCGTCACATCATGGCAAAGCACTACAGCTTCCTGAACTTTCTTATTCCCTTGCGATGTCACCTTGTAAATTCTGTCCATCTTATAAGGACCTCTTTAGTTTGTTTTCTTCTTTTTCAATTTATCCTGAATTCGCTTATGCTTTACACTGCTTTCTCTTATGTTTATCATGTCTTCTCTTCTGATTTACCCTGTCTTCTCTTCTGCTTTACCCTGTCTTCTCTTCTGCTTTACTCTGTCTTCTCTTCTGCTTTACTCTGTCTTCTCTTCTGCTTTACCCTGTCTTCTCTTCTGCTTCACTCTGTCTTCTCTTCTGCTTCCTCTTGTCTTCTCTTCTTCTTTACTCTGTCTTCTCTTCTGCTTTACCCTGTCTTCTCTTCTGCTTCACTCTGTCTTCTCTTCTGCTTTACTCTGTCTTCTCTTCTGCTTTACTCTGTCTTCTCTTCTGCTTTACTCTGTCTTCTCTTCTGCTTTACTCTGTCTTCTCTTCTGCTTTACCCTGTCTTCTCTTCTGCTTTACCCTGTCTTCTCTTCTGCTTTACCTCTGTCTTCTCTTCTGCTTTACCCTGTCTTCTCTTCTGCTTTACCTCGTCTTCTCTTCTGCTTTACCTCGTCTTCTCTTCTGCTTTACCTCGTCTTCTCTTCTGCTTTACCTCGTCTTCTCTTCTGCTTTACCCTGTCTTCTCTTCTGCTTTACTCTGTCTTCTCTTCTGATTTACTCTGTCTTCTCTTCTGCTTCACTCTGTCTTCTCTTCTGCTTTACTCTGTCTTCTCTTCTGATTTACTCTGTCTTCTCTTCTGCTTCACTCTGTCTTCTCTTCTGCTTTACTCTGTCTTCTCTTCTGCTTTACTCTGTCTTCTCTTATGATTTACTCTGTCTTCTCTTCTGATTTACTCTGTCTTCTCTTCTACTTCACTCTGTCTTCTCTTCTGCTTTACTCTGTCTTCTCTTCTGCTTTACCCTGTCTTCTCTTCTGCTTCACTCCTGTACTTCTCTTCTGATTTACTCTGTCTTCTCTTCTGCTTCACTCTGTCTTCTCTTCTGCTTTACTCTGTCTTCTCTTCTGCTTCACTCTGTCTTCTCTTCTGCTTTACCCTGTCTTCTCTTCTGCTTTACTCTGTCTTCTCTTCTGCTTCACTCTGTCTTCTCTTCTGCTTTACCCTGTCTTCTCTTCTGCTTTACTCTGTCTTCTCTTCTGCTTTACCCTGTCTTCTCTTCTGCTTCACTCTGTCTTCTCTTCTGCTTTACCCTGTCTTCTCTTCTGCTTTACTCTGTCTTCTCTTCTGCTTTACTCTGTCTTCTCTTCTGCTTTACCCTGTCTTCTCTTCTGCTTCACTCTGTCTTCTCTTCTGCTTTACCCTGTCTTCTCTTCTGCTTTACCCTGTCTTCTCTTCTGCTTTACCCTGTCTTCTCTTCTGCTTCACTCTGTCTTCTCTTCTGCTTTACCCTGTCTTCTCTTCTGCTTTACTCTGTCTTCTCTTCTGATTTACTCTGTCTTCTCTTCTGCTTCACTCTGTCTTCTCTTCTGATTTACTCTGTCTTCTCTTCTGATTTACTCTGTCTTCTCTTCTGATTTACCCTGTCTTCTCTTCTGATTTACTCTGTCTTCTCTTCTGCTTCACTCTGTCTTCTCTTCTGCTTTACCCTGTCTTCTCTTCTGCTTTACTCTGTCTTCTCTTCTGATTTACTCTGTCTTCTCTTCTGATTTACTCTGTCTTCTCTTCTGATTTACTCTGTCTTCTCTTCTGATTTACTCTGTCTTCTCTTCTGAGTTGCTCTGTCTTCTCTTCACAGTTTCTCTGTCTTCTCTTCTGATTTACTCTGTCTTCTCTTCTGATTTACCCTGTCTTCTCTTCTGATTTACTCTGTCTTCTCTTCTGATTTACTCTGTCGTCTCTTCTGCTTCACTCTGTCTTCTCTTCTGCTTTACCCTGTCTTCTCTTCTGCTTTACTCTGTCTTCTCTTCTGCTTTACCCTGTCTTCTCTTCTGCTTCACTCTGTCTTCTCTTCTGCTTTACCCTGTCTTCTCTTCTGCTTTACTCTGTCTTCTCTTCTGCTTTACTCTGTCTTCTCTTCTGCTTTACCCTGTCTTCTCTTCTGCTTCACTCTGTCTTCTCTTCTGCTTTACCCTGTCTTCTCTTCTGCTTTACCCTGTCTTCTCTTCTGCTTTACCCTGTCTTCTCTTCTGCTTTACCCTGTCTTCTCTTCTGCTTCACTCTGTCTTCTCTTCTGCTTTACCCTGTCTTCTCTTCTGCTTTACTCTGTCTTCTCTTCTGATTTACTCTGTCTTCTCTTCTGCTTCACTCTGTCTTCTCTTCTGATTTACTCTGTCTTCTCTTCTGATTTACTCTGTCTTCTCTTCTGATTTACCCTGTCTTCTCTTCTGATTTACTCTGTCTTCTCTTCTGCTTCCTCCAGTCTTCTCTTCTGCTTTACCCTGTCTTCTCTTCTGCTTTACTCTGTCTTCTCTTCTGATTTACTCTGTCTTCTCTTCTGCTTCACTCTGTCTTCTCTCCTGATTTACTCTGTCTTCTCTTCTGATTTACTCTGTCTTCTCTTCTGATTTACCCTGTCTTCTCTTCTGATTTACTCTGCCTCTTCTGCTTCCTCTGTCTTCTCTTCTGCTTTACCCCTGTCTTCTCTTCTGCTTTACCCTGTCTTCTCTTCTGCTTCACCCTGTCTTCTCTTCTGCTTTACCCTGTCTTCTCTTCTGCTTTACCCTGTCTTCTCTTCTGCTTTACCCTGTCTTCTCTTCTGCTTTACCCTGTCTTCTCTTCTGCTTCACTCTGTCTTCTCTTCTGCTTCACTCTGTCTTCTCTTCTGCTTTACTCTGTCTTCTCTTCTGATTTACTCTGTCTTCTCTTCTGCTTTACTCTGTCTTCTCTTCTGCTTTACCCTGTCTTCTCTTCTGCTTCACTCTGTCTTCTCTTCTGATTTACCCTGTCTTCTCTTCTGATTTACTCTGTCTTCTCTTCTGCTTTACCCTGTCTTCTCTTCTGCTTCACTCTGTCTTCTCTTCTGCTTTACTCTGTCTTCTCTTCTGATTTACCCTGTCTTCTCTTCTGATTTACTCTGTCTTCTCTTCTGGTTTACCCTGTCTTCTCTTCTGCTTCACTCTGTCTTCTCTTCTGCTTTACTCTGTCTTCTCTTCTGCTTCACTCTGTCTTCTCTTCTGCTTCACTCTGTCTTCTCTTCTGCTTTACCCTGTCTTCTCTTCTGCTTTACTCTGTCTTCTCTTCTGCTTTACCCTGTCTTCTCTTCTGCTTCACTCTGTCTTCTCTTCTGATTTACTCTGTCTTCTCTTCTGCTTCACTCTGTCTTCTCTTCTGCTTTACTCTGTCTTCTCTTCTGCTTCACTCTGTCTTCTCTTCTGCTTTACCCTGTCTTCTCTTCTGCTTTACTCTGTCTTCTCTTCTGCTTCACTCTGTCTTCTCTTCTGCTTTACCCTGTCTTCTCTTCTGCTTCACTCTGTCTTCTCTTCTGATTTACTCTGTCTTCTCTTCTGCTTCACTCTGTCTTCTCTTCTGCTTTACTCTGTCTTCTCTTCTGCTTCACTCTGTCTTCTCTTCTGCTTTACCCTGTCTTCTCTTCTGATTTACTCTGTCTTCTCTTCTGATTTACCCTGTCTTCTCTTCTGCTTCACTCTGTCTTCTCTTCTGCTTCACTCTGTCTTCTCTTCTGATTTACCCTGTCTTCTCTTCTGCTTTACTCTGTCTTCTCTTCTGCTTTACCCTGTCTTCTCTTCTGCTTCACTCTGTCTTCTCTTCTGCTTTACTCTGTCTTCTCTTCATGCTTCCTCTGTCTTCTCTTCTGCTTCACTCTGTGTTCTCTTCTGCTTTACCCTGTCTTCTCTTCTGCTTTACTCTGTCTTCTCTTCTGCTTCACTCTGTCTTCTCTTCTGCTTTACCCTGTCTTCTCTTCTGCTTTACTCTGTCTTCTCTTCTGCTTCACTCTGTCTTCTCTTCTGCTTTACCCTGTCTTCTCTTCTGCTTTACTCTGTCTTCTCTTCTGCTTTACTCTGTCTTCTCTTCTGCTTCACTCTGTCTTCTCTTCTGATTTACTCTGTCTTCTCTTCTGCTTCACTCTGTCTTCTCTTCTGCTTTACTCTGTCTTCTCTTCTGCTTCACTCTGTCTTCTCTTCTGCTTCACTCTGTCTTCTCTTCTGCTTCACTCTGTCTTCTCTTCTGATTTACTCTGTCTTCTCTTCTGCTTCACTCTGTCTTCTCTTCTGCTTTACTCTGTCTTCTCTTCTGCTTCACTCTGTCTTCTCTTCTGCTTTACCCTGTCTTCTCTTCTGCTTCACTCTGTCTTCTCTTCTGATTTACTCTGTCTTCTCTTCTGCTTCACTCTGTCTTCTCTTCTGCTTTACTCTGTCTTCTCTTCTGCTTCACTCTGTCTTCTCTTCTGCTTTTACCTGTCTTCTCTTCTGATTTACTCTGTCTTCTCTTCTGATTTACCCTGTCTTCTCTTGCGCTTCACTCTGTCTTCTCTTCTGCTTCCTCTGTCTTCTCTTCTGATTTACCCTGTTTTCTCTTCTGCTTTACTCTGTCTTCTCTTCACTTACCTGTCTTCTCTTCTGCTTCCTCTGTCTCTTCTGCTTTACTCTGTCTTCTCTTCTGCTTCACTCTGTCTTCTCTTCTGCTTCACTCTGTCTTCTCTTCTGCTTTACCCTGTCTTCTCTTCTGCTTTACTCTGTCTTCTCTTCTGCTTCACTCTGTCTTCTCTTCTGCTTTACCCTGTCTTCTCTTCTGCTTTACTCTGTCTTCTCTTCTGCTTCACTCTGTCTTCTCTTCTGCTTTACCCTGTCTTCTCTTCTGCTTTACTCTGTCTTCTCTTCTGCTTTACTCTGTCTTCTCTTCTGCTTCACTCTGTCTTCTCTTCTGATTTACTCTGTCTTCTCTTCTGCTTCACTCTGTCTTCTCTTCTGCTTTACTCTGTCTTCTCTTCTGCTTCACTCTGTCTTCTCTTCTGCTTCACTCTGTCTTCTCTTCTGCTTCACTCTGTCTTCTCTTCTGATTTACTCTGTCTTCTCTTCTGCTTCACTCTGTCTTCTCTTCTGCTTTACTCTGTCTTCTCTTCTTCCTCTCTGTCTTCTCTTCTGCTTGCCCTGTCTTCTCTTCTGCTTTACTCTGTCTTCTCTTCTGCTTTACTCTGTCTTCTCACCTGCTTTACTCTGTCTTCTCTTCTGCTTCACTCTGTCTTCTCTTCTGCTTTACCCTGTCTTCTCTTCTGCTTTACCCTGTCTTCTCTTCTGCTTTACTCTGTCTTCTCTTCTGCTTTACTCTGTCTTCTCTTCTGCTTTACTCTGTCTTCTCTTCTGATTTACTCTGTCTTCTCTTCTGCTTCACTCTGTCTTCTCTTCTACTTCACTCTGTCTTCTCTTCTGCTTTACTCTGTCTTCTCTTCTGCTTTACTCTGTCTTCTCTTCTGCTTCACTCTGTCTTCTCTTCTGATTTACTCTGTCTTCTCTTCTGCTTCACTCTGTCTTCTCTTCTGCTTTACTCTGTCTTCTCTTCTGCTTCACTCTGTCTTCTCTTCTGCTTTACCCTGTCTTCTCTTCTGCTTTACTCTGTCTTCTCTTCTGCTTCACTCTGTCTTCTCTTCTGCTTTACTCTGTCTTCTCTTCTGCTTCACTCTGTCTTCTCTTCTGCTTTACCCTGTCTTCTCTTCTGCTTTACCCTGTCTTCTCTTCTGCTTTACTCTGTCTTCTCTTCTGCTTTACTCTGTCTTCTCTTCTGCTTCACTCTGTCTTCTCTTCTGCTTTACTCTGTCTTCTCTTCTGCTTTACTCTGTCTTCTCTTCTGCTTTACTCTGTCTTCTCTTCTGATTTACTCTGTCTTCTCTTCTGATTTACTCTGTCTTCTCTTCTACTTCACTCTGTCTTCTCTTCTGCTTTACCCTGTCTTCTCTTCTGCTTTACTCTGTCTTCTCTTCTGCTTTACTCTGTCTTCTCTTCTGCTTTACCCTGTCTTCTCTTCTGCTTTACTCTGTCTTCTCTTCTGCTTTGCTCTGTCTTCTCTGCACTTCACTCTGTCTTCTCTTCTGCTTTACTCTGTCTTCTCTTCTGCTTTACTCTGTCTTCTCTTCTGATTTACTCTGTCTTCTCTTCTGCTTCACTCTGTCTTCTCTTCTGCTTTACTCTGTCTTCTCTTCTGCTTTACTCTGTCTTCCTGCTGATTTACTCTGTCTTCTCTTCTGCTTTACTCTGTCTTCTCTTCTACTTCACTCATTCTTCTCTTCTGCTTCACTCTGTCTTCTCTTCTGATTTACTCTGTCTTCTCTTCTGCTTCACTCTGTCTTCTCTTCTGCTTTACTCTGTCTTCTCTTCTGCTTTACTCTGTCTTCTCTTCTGCTTCACTCTGTCTTCTCTTCTGCTTCACTCTGTCTTCTCTTCTGCTTTACTCTGTCTTCTCTTCTGCTTTACTCTGTCTTCTCTTCTGCTTCACTCTGTCTTCTCTTCTGCTTCACTCTGTCTTCTCTTCTGCTTTACCCTGTCTTCTCTTCTGCTTCACTCTGTCTTCTCTTCTGCTTTACTCTGTCTTCTCTTCTGCTTTACTCTGTCTTCTCTTCTGCTTTACTCTGTCTTCTCTTCTGCTTTATCCTGTCTTCTCTTCTGCTTTACTCTGTCTTCTCTTCTGCTTTACTCTGTCTTCTCTTCTGCTTTACTCTGTCTTCTCTTCTGCTTTACTCTGTCTTCTCTTCTGCTTTACTCTGTCTTCTCTTCTGATTTACTCTGTCTTCTCTTCTACTTCACTCTGTCTTCTCTTCTGCTTTACTCTGTCTTCTCTTCTGCTTTACTCTGTCTTCTCTTCTGCTTCACTCTGTCTTCTCTTCTGCTTTATCCTATCTTCTCTTCTGCTTCACTCTGTCTTCTCTTCTGCTTTACTCTGTCTTCTCTTCTGCTTTACTCTGTCTTCTCTTCTGCTTTACCCTGTCTTCTCTTCTGCTTTACTCTGTCTTCTCTTCTGCTTTACCCTGTCTTCTCTTCTGCTTTACTCTGTCTTCTCTTCTGCTTCACTCTGTCTTCTCTTCTGCTTTATCCTGTCTTCTCTTCTGCTTTACCCTGTCTTCTCTTCTGCTTTACTCTGTCTTCTCTTCTGCTTTACTCTGTCCTTCTCTGCTTCACTCTGTCTTCTCTTCTGCTTTACTCTGTCTTCTCTTCTGCTTTACTCTGTCTTCTCTTCTGCTTTACTCTGTCTTCTCTTCTGATTTACTCTGTCTTCTCTTCTGATTTACTCTGTCTTCTCTTCTACTTCACTCTGTCTTCTCTTCTGCTTTACCCTGTCTTCTCTTCTGCTTTACTCTGTCTTCTCTTCTGCTTTACTCTGTCTTCTCTTCTGCTTTACCCTGTCTTCTCTTCTGCTTTACTCTGTCTTCTCTTCTGCTTTACTCTGTCTTCTCTTCTGCTTCCTTTCTGTCTTCTCTTCTGCTTTACTCTGTTTTTTCTCTTCTGCTTTACTCTGTCTTCTCTTTCTGATTTACTCTGTCTTCTCTTCTGCTTCACTCTGTCTTCTCTTCTGCTTTACTCTGTCTTCTCTTCTGCTTTACTCTGTCTTCTCTTCTGATTTACTTTGTCTTCTCTTCTGCTTTACTCTGTCATCTCTTCTACTTCACTCTGTCTTCTCTTCTGCTTCACTCTGTCTTCTCTTCTGCTTCACTCTGTCTTCTCTTCTGCTTCACTCTGTCTTCTCTTCTGATTTACTCTGTCTTCTCTTCTGCTTCACTCTGTCTTCTCTTCTGCTTTACTCTGTCTTCTCTTCTGCTTCACTCTGTCTTCTCTTCTGCTTTACCCTGTCTTCTCTTCTGCTTTACTCTGTCTTCTCTTCTGCTTTACTCTGTCTTCTCTTCTGCTTTACTCTGTCTTCTCTTCTGCTTCACTCTGTCTTCTCTTCTGCTTTACCCTGTCTTCTCTTCTGCTTTACCCTGTCTTCTCTTCTGCTTTACTCTGTCTTCTCTTCTGCTTTACTCTGTCTTCTCTTCTGCTTTACTCTGTCTTCTCTTCTGCTTTACTCTGTCTTCTCTTCTGCTTTACTCTGTCTTCTCTTCTGCTTTACTCTGTCTTCTCTTCTGCTTTACTCTGTCTTCTCTTCTGCTTTACCCTGTCTTCTCTTCTGCTACCCCTGTCTTCTCTTCTGCTTTACTCTGTCTTCTCTTCTGCTTTTCTCTGTCTTCTCTTCCTTCCTCTGTCTTCTCTTCTGCTTTACTCTGTCTTCTCTTCTGCTTTACTCTGTCTTCTCTTCTGCTTTACTCTGTCTTCTCTTCTGATTTACTCTGTCTTCTCTTCTGATTTACTCTGTCTTCTCTTCTACTTCACTCTGTCTTCTCTTCTGCTTTACCCTGTCTTCTCTTCTGCTTTACTCTGTCTTCTCTTCTGCTTTACTCTGTCTTCTCTTCTGCTTTACCCTGTCTTCTCTTCTGCTTTACTCTGTCTTCTCTTCTGCTTTACTCTGTCTTCTCTTCTGCTTCACTCTGTCTTCTCTTCTGCTTCCTCTGTCTTCTCTTCACTTTACTCTGTCTTCTCTTCTGATTCTCTGTCTTCTCTTCTGCTTCCTCTGTCTTCTCTTCTGCTTTACTCTGTCTTCTCTTCTGCTTTACTCTGTCTTCTCTTCTAGTTTACTCTGTCTTCTCTTCTGCTTTACTCTGTCTTCTCTTCTACTTCACTCATTCTTCTCTTCTGCTTCACTCTGTCTTCTCTTCTGATTTACTCTGTCTTCTCTTCTGCTTCACTCTGTCTTCTCTTCTGCTTTACTCTGTCTTCTCTTCTGCTTTACTCTGTCTTCTCTTCTGCTTCACTCTGTCTTCTCTTCTGCTTCACTCTGTCTTCTCTTCTGCTTTACTCTGTCTTCTCTTCTGCTTTACTCTGTCTTCTCTTCTGCTTCACTCTGTCTTCTCTTCTGCTTCACTCTGTCTTCTCTTCTGCTTTACTCTGTCTTCTCTTCTGCTTCACTCTGTCTTCTCTTCTGCTTCACTCTGTCTTCTCTTTTTGCTTCCTCTGTCTTCTCTTCCTGCTTTACCCTGTCTTCTCTTCTCTGCTTTACTCTGTCTTCTCTTCTGCTTTACCCTGTCTTCTCTTCTGCTTTACTCTGTCTTCTCTTCTGCTTCACTCTGTCTTCTCTTCTGCTTTACCCTGTCTTCTCTTCTGCTTTACCCTGTCTTCTCTTCTGCTTTACTCTGTCTTCTCTTCTGATTTACTCTGTCTTCTCTTCTGCTTTACTCTGTCTTCTCTTATGATTTACTCACGTATTCTCTTCTGATTTACTCTGTCTTCTCTTCTACTTCACTCTGTCTTCTCTTCCTTACTCTGTCTTCTCTTCTGCTTTACCCTGTCTTCTCTTCTGCTTCACTCTGTCTTCTCTTCTGATTTACTCTGTCTTCTCTTCTGCTTCACTCTGTCTTCTCTTCTGCTTTACTCTGTCTTCTCTTCTGCTTCACTCTGTCTTCTCTTCTGCTTTACCCTGTCTTCTCTTCTGCTTTACTCTGTCTTCTCTTCTGCTTTACTCTGTCTTCTCTTCTGCTTTACTCTGTCTTCTCTTCTGCTTCACTCTGTCTTCTCTTCTGCTTCACTCTGTCTTCTCTTCTGCTTTACTCTGTCTTCTCTTCTGCTTTACTCTGTCTTCTCTTCTGATTTACTCTGTCTTCTCTTCTGGTTACTCTGTCTTCTCTTCTACTTCCACTCTGTCTTCTCTTCTGCTTTACCCTGTCTTCTCTTCTGCTTTACTCTGTCTTCTCTTCTGCTTCACTCTGTCTTCTCTTCTGCTTTACCCTGTCTTCTCTTCTGCTTTACTCTGTCTTCTCTTCTGCTTTACTCTGTCTTCTCTTCTGCTTCACTCTGTCTTCTCTTCTGCTTTACTCTGTCTTCTCTTCTGCTTTACTCTGTCTTCTCTTCTGATTTACTCTGTCTTCTCTTCTGCTTCACTCTGTCTTCTCTTCTGCTTTACTCTGTCTTCTCTTCTGCTTTACTCTGTCTTCTCACCTGCTTTACTCTGTCTTCTCTTCTGCTTTACTCTGTCATCTCTTCTACTTCACTCTGTCTTCTCTTCTGCTTCACTCTGTCTTCTCTTCTGGTTACTCTGTCTTCTCTTCTGCTTCACTCTGTCTTCTCTTCTGCTTTACTCTGTCTTCTCTTCTGCTTTACTCTGTCTTCTCTTCTGCTTCACTCTGTCTTCTCTTCTGCTTTATCCTATCTCCTCTTCTGCTTCACTCTGTCTTCTCTTCTGCTTTACTCTGTCTTCTCTTCTGCTTCACTCTGTCTTCTCTTCTGCTTTACTCTGTCTTCTCTTCTGCTTTACCCTGTCTTCTCTTCTGCTTTACTCTGTCTTCTCTTCTGCTTTACTCTGTCTTCTCTTCTGCTTTACTCTGTCTTCTCTTCTGCTTCACTCTGTCTTCTCTTCTGCTTTATCCTGTCTTCTCTTCTGCTTCACTCTGTCTTCTCTTCTGCTTTACTCTGTCTTCTCTTCTGCTTTACTCTGTCTTCTCTTCTGCTTTACTCTGTCTTCTCTTCTGCTTTACTCTGTCTTCTCTTCTGCTTTACTCTGTCTTTTCTTCTGCTTTACTCTGTCTTTTCTTCTGCTTTTCCCTGTCTTCTCTTATGCTTTACTCTGTCTTTTCTTCTGCTTTTCCCTGTCTTCTCTTATGCTTTACCTCGTCTTCTCTTCTGCTTTACTCTGTCTTCTCTTCTGCTTTACTCTGTCTTCTCTTCTGCTTTACTCTGTCTTCTCTTCTGCTTTACTCTGTCTTTTCTTCTGCTTTTCCCTGTCTTCTCTTATGCTTTACCTCGTCTTCTCTTCTGCTTTACTCTGTCTTCTCTTCTGCTTTACCCTGTCTTCTCTTCTGCTTTACTCTGTCTTCTCTTCTGCTTTATCCTGTCTTCTCTTCTGATTTACTCTGTCTTCTCTTCTGCTTTATCCTGTCATCTCTTCTGATTTAAAGCGCAGCTATATTCAATCATGATTTCCCACAGCATTTCCCTCTTCACTATATCAAAAGCCTTTGTCAAATCAATAAAGGCTACGTTCAGCTTTTAACGTTCTTCGTTAATTTTCCCTAGTAGTTGACCAGCTACAAGCATCAAGTCTGTTTTTCTCCTTTTTTTAAAGACGTTTTGTATTTTGTTAAGGATAAGTTAGGTTGCAGAGTTCAGTAGCCAATAAACAGTGCCAGGAAAGATGTAGTATCTGCCACAGCCTGCTTTATTCCCCTTTTGTATTTGTGTGTGTTGTTAAGCTGATGTGCTTTTCTTCCTTTCTATGTCTTGTGCAGGATTTATTTATCGTTTTTATAAATATTATGATCACTGATACTGATTATCATCATTATCATTTTCATATTCATAACCATCATCAGCATCGTTTTTGTTATTGTTATTATTATCATTATTATTTTTGTTATCATTATTATCATCACTACCACTACAACAACAACAACTACTACTACGAGTATGATTATGATTATCATTCTGATTATTATCGCAATATTATCCTTTCTACTACTACTGCACCTATTGACATTATCATTATTATCAATATTTCAATTATTGCCATTATCATTATTATCATATTGTTATAATTATCTTCATTTCCACTACTATCATCATTATTGTTACTTTTATTATTATCATCATCATCATCATTATTTTTGCTATCATCATTATCCTTATTATCATTATAAGCCATGATGTAAAAGCAGAATCGCTACGTTCGGAGTATGCTTGCATGCTAGCTTGGCACTCGCAGCCCTTTCTCGACTCGTCACATCATGGCAAAGCACTACAGCTTCCTGAACTTTCTTATTCCCTTGCGATGTCACCTTATGGGAATTCTGTCCATCTTTTATAAGGACCTCTTTTAGTTTGTTTACTTCTTTTTCAATTTATCCTGAATTCTCTTATGCTTTATACTGCCTTCTCTTATGTTTATCATGCCTTCTCTTCTGATTTACCCTGTCTTCTCTTCTGCTTTACCCTGTCTTCTCTTCTGCTTTACTCTGTCTTCTCTTCTGCTTTACTCTGTCTTCTCTTCTGCTTTACCCTGTCTTCTCTTCTGCTTTACCCTGTCTTCTCTTCTGCTTTACCCTGTCTTCTCTTCTGCTTTACCCTGTCTTCTCTTCTGCTTTACTCTGTCTTCTCTTCTGCTTTACCCTGTCTTCTCTTGTGCTTTACTCTGTCTTCTCTTCTGCTTTACCCTGTCTTCTCTTCTGCTTTACTCTGTCTTCTCTTCTGCTTTATCCTGTCTTCTCTTGTGCTTTACTCTGTCTTCTCTTGTGCTTTACCCTGTCTTCTCTTCTGCTTTACCCTGTCTTCTCTTGTGCTTTACTCTGTCTTCTCTTGTGCTTTACCCTGTCTTCTCTTATGCTTTACTCTGTCTTCTCTTATGCTTTACTCTGTCTTCTCTTGTGCTTTACCCTGTCTTCTCTTCTGCTTTACCCTTTCTTCTCTTCTGCTTTACTTTGTCTTCTCTTATGCTTTACTCTGTCTTCTCTTGTGCTTTACCATGTCTTCTCTTGTGCTTTACCCTGTCTTCTCTTGTGCTTTACTCTGTCTTCTCTTCTGCTTTACCCTGTCTTCTCTTCTGCTTTACCCTGTCTTCTCTTCTGCTTTACCCTGTCTTCACTTCTGCTTTACCCTGTCTTCTCTTGTGCTTTACTCTGTCTTCTCTTGTGCTTTACCCTGTCTTCTCTTGTGCTTTACCCTGTCTTCTCTTCTGCTTTACTCTGTCTTCTCTTGTGCTTTACCCTGTCTTCTTTTCTGCTTTACCCTGTCTTCTCTTCTGCTTTACCCTCTCTTCTCTTGTGCTTTACCATGTCTTCTCTTCTGCTTTACCCTGTCTTCTCTTGTGCTTTACCATGTCTTCTCTTCTGCTTTACCCTGTCTTCTCTTGTGCTTTACCCTGTCTTCTCTTCTGCTTTACTCTGTCTTCTCTTGTGCTTTACCATGTCTTCTCTTGTGCTTTACCCTGTCTTCTCTTGTGCTTTACCCTGTCTTCTCTTGTGCTTTACTCTGTCTTCTCTTATGCTTTACTCTGTCTTCTCTTGTGCTTTACCATGTCTTCTCTTGTGCTTTACCCTGTCTTCTCTTGTGCTTTACCCTGACTTCTCTTGTGCTTTACCCTGTCTTCTCTTGTGCTTTACCCTGTCTTCTCTTATGCTTTACTCTGTCTTCTCTTGTGCTTTACCCTGTCTTCTCTTGTGCTTTACCCTGTCTTCTCTTGTGCTTTACCCTGTCTTCTCTTGTGCTTTACCCTGTTTTCTCTTGTGCTTTACCCTGTCTTCTCTTGTGCTTTACCCTGTCTTCTCTTATGCTTTACTCTGTCTTCTCTTCTGCTTTACCCTGTCTTCTCTTGTGCTTTACCCTGTCTTCTCTTCTGCTTTACCCTGTCTTCTCTTACATGAGTGCAATGGACTTTAATAAGTGTCAAGCAAAGTCCAAAAAATGCTTTCCAATCGACATGAAAAAAAATTAGAAAGTTAGAGAAAAATTTCATAATGATGGATTTCCGTTTTACACGCAGTTAGTGTAAAAAAACACTTGGCTATGAGAAGGACACGAATTTCTCCTCCTTCAGCTGTGTTAAACTTGATGTGTCACTCGAACTTTCTTGTGACTAGACAAACAAATCTTGATCGGAATGATTTCGTGGGGAACATTTGGATACAAAAGGAAAACTTTTCAGAATTGTAACTCGAAACCAAGACATATATATTTTTTTTATTCTCTTGCTCCACGTTTTAAAAAATAACAATAAAAACAATAAGAATGATATCTATAATGATAATGATAAGCTAAACAAACAAACAAACAAACAAAAAACAGTAATGATAACGATGATAACAATAATGACTATGATACCATTGATGATAATGATGATAAAAACGCTAAAAACAGCAATGAAGATGATGGTACTAATAGTTATAGACATAATAATGATGATAATATAAAAATAATGGTGATAATAATAATGACAGTAATTTTACTACTACTTATAATAATAACAACAATGATAATACTAATACTACTGATGATAATGATGACAGTGATACAATATTGATAATAATAACAAATGTCCGGGCGAGAAAAGGTGAAGTCATACTTTTTCAAAGAAAATGGAAACTAATATCGCTCCTCCTCCTTGTCGTATTTCATGGATGCAGGAATGCGTATGGATGTAGACCAAGGAAGAAAGATATGAATATTGATGAAATTAAAGTTGTGTTTCGCTGACACAAACAATGGAAATCGAAACCAGTCCTCCTAGTTAATAGTTAAATATAATGATGATGACAAACATAAATGAAACATACATAATGATAAAGAAAAGGATTCAATTAATGAAGTAAAGCCTTGCTAACAAAAGTAACCAACCCAAATGAAGCACAGAACACAGCATCGGTTTCAATGAAGCAATGGCCAGGGATGGTATCAAATGGACTTGCCCAGCCAAATGGGAGCCCACCTTTTGTCAGGCCGTTCATGACACCGGAAAACTTCTGAATTACATGGGGTCCACTGTTTACCCCCTAATGAAGGCCTGGTTATCGGTGTAAGAAGATGCAATGCAATGGAAAGTCCCATCAGTGCAAGGGTGTGAATAACAAAACTGCAAACTATTTAGAAACGTTTTCTCTACTATTTCGAAGTCACCATCGAGGGTTTGGGGCGAATCACGCGACAGGTGGCAGTTGCGCCCCAGAATCCATGTAAAATATTCCATTTTCTTTTGCCAGTCAGTCTGAACTTCCTCCTGGAGGGATACTAAACGCAAAGTTTCCAGATAAACTTGATCCCCAAAGTCGTGAAAGCGAAAAACAGGGTTCACTATCCACACCGCAGAATAGTGACCTACGAATGATGCAGCGAAATGAGCGGGAGTGAGATGTTGGCGATATTCAGAAATTGAGAAATTCATCGGATTTTCAATCTGCCAATGTATTACATTGCGCCGTTTATATCTTGCCATCGTAGATAGATTGCAATAATGATTTAGTATCAAACTATATTGCATTTCCAGCCATCGAAGTAACCATTTCCTTCAATCTTGTCTTTACTTTGACAGACAAGTCCGGGTAGCAGTCACACGTCTGAAAAATACAATAGCTGGCGCTCGGTACATCACAAGTGGAGCTCCCTTTGTGTAGACACAGCTACAGAAATTTTAAAGGAAGAAAGAAAGAAAGAAAGAAAAAAGCAAGCAAAGATGGAATGACTTGAAGAACACCCACAGACATACAATCAGTATTATGATGATGATGATAATGCTGCTGTTGGTACTGCTATTGATGATTGGGTGATGGTGATAACAATGGTAATAGTAATGAAGACGATGATGATAGTAATAATGATGAAAAATGACATTATAACTTAAATAACAACAGCAATAATAAGAGTAGCACTAGTAATGCTAATCAACATCATACTAATAGCAGCAGTAATGGTAATGAGTAAACTTAATATAAAGTGACACATTACGTCAGCCAATAGCACGAGGGAACGAAGGGGAAATCCTGAAAGACATGGCAGCCAAATTTCCTCACTGCATGGCAATTTTGTCAACATTAAACATTACCCATTGCGTCTTCAGGAATGTTCATGTACTTGCATATTCAGCAAGCGTAAATATGTGTGTGTGAGCATGTGTATCTTTGTGTTAGTACGTGTAAGTATCTATCTATCAATAAACCTCTACATATCTATCTCCTCTATAGATAGTTCAGACGTGAATGTCTGAATTTCCTAAGTGGCGAAATGGGCGAATAGAACTGGTCTCAGTGGTGCTTCAGGACGGCGGCTGAAGTGGAAGTATAGAGTCTATCTTCTTAATGCAGCCATTTTAATCCTTGGCACGGAGCGTTGTAAATTGCAGTGTTCAGTGCTTGGCTTTTTCAGTGGAGTAGACGGAGTTATGTTCCCGTCTTGATACATTGTTGTATAGAATTGTGTCTGAAGATTATCACTATAGCAATATTATGTTTTGTGATTTAATGAAATTAGATTTCTACTAAATATAGTAGATATTGGATTATATGTCAGTTATCAGGAAGTAGATACGGTGTAAAAACAAGTAAACTAATTGAAAAGAAGATATACTACCTATATATATAAATATACTATATTTATATAAGATATATATATATATAAGATATACTATATATAATAAAAGAAGATATATATACTATATAAAAGATATATATATACTACTAGCATAACAAAAATCGCCTTTAATTGGGAACAACCATGATACTTATACTAATGATATTAAAAAAAAATACTAAAATATCACCAAAGTATCAATTTCCTCGACAGGATTTCCTCCATGATAACAAAAGAAACACAATAAACAAATGAAAAAAAAAAGATAGAGAAAATAAAAGAAAAGAAGGGAACACAATGAAACAATCACCGAAGTGAAAAGGTGATCAAAGGATCTTTGCGTTTTGCCGAAGAGAAACACGATTGGTAGCCGTGGCGGGTGAAAGATCAGCTCAACTTCAATGAATGTCAAGGTGTCAACATTACTTACCTCTTTGCAGAAAGTTATGGAGATTTTTTGCCCCCCCCCCAAAAAAAAAAACCGTTTCTTCGAGCTTTCGTAAAGCCAATTCGTTTTTGCGTCGTTAGATGACTTTCTAAAATTACTGATATGGGGGGCAAAGGATACCAGTAATAAGGATGATAACAGTGATAATGATGATTATGTTGATTGTAATGATAATGAGGATAATAATAAAATGATGATAATGATAATGATGATGACAATGCTAACAATGGTAATAATAATAACAGTAGTAATAATGGCAATAACAGTAATGTTAATAATAATAATGATGATAATAATCAGAACAACAACAACAATGGTAATGATATTGATAATAACAAAAATAACAATAATACTAGCACTAATGATAATGATAAAAATGATGCTTTTAACTGATATAATCATATATACATATAATGTATATATATATATATATATATATATATATATATATATATATATATATATATATATATATAAAAGTATATGTATATAATTATATGCATATATATTGATAGATAGATAGATAGATAAATAAATAGATAGATAGATAGATAGATAGATAGATAGATAGATAGATAGAAAGATAGATATGAATATATATATGTAAACACACACAAACACACACACACACACACACACACACACACACACACACACACACACACACACACACACACATATATATATATATATATATATATATATATATATATATATATATACATGCATATATAGATATATCTTGATAGACAGATAGATATAGATATATGTACATACAGTACACACACACACACACACACGCACATACACACACACACACATACGCTTCTATATACAGTGATGCACCTATTAAAAAGATCATCAGATTTTTAAAGGAGCCGCATAATTCTGTAAATGTGAATAGGTATTCATAAAGATTAGACATATAGTATGAGACACTGTGTGTGTAAGTGTGATGTCTTACTCAAAGAGGAAGCTAAAAAAAAGAAAGAAGAGAAAAGAAAAGAAAAATATATCTTTATAATTCTTCTAAAGAACAAAGCGGGCAAATCAAAGTCTTGCAGCGATGGCAAAACAATCCTATATATCCTAACACGACGCCTTAACCAGAATCAATAGCCCGTCGGCTGATTCCGAAGGGGAACTCAAGGGAAGGAGAATCTCGTTCAGATGACAAGACGATAATACTCATTCTGTGGCGGCGCTCTGGCACGGGGGCTCTGCACTGCCGCTCCGTCTCCTTTAAGTGGTCCCCCAACCCCCTCTCCCACCCCTTCAATGTCTGTGTCATTGATCTATCGCCCCCTCACATGGTGCCTGCCCCTCACCTGCTGCCTTTCCCCTCACCTGTTGACTGCCCCTCACCTGCTGCCTGTTCTTTCACCTGCTGCCTTCCCCCTCGCCACCCTCGCCTTTCCCTCTGCGCACCTGTTGACTGCCCCCTCACCTGCTACCTACGGACTTACGTGGGATTCGGCTATCTTTCACCTGCTGCCTTTCCCCTCTCCTACTGGTTGCCCCTTACACTGCTAGCCGTTCTTTTCTTTGTTGTCTTCGAGCTTACCCGATATCCACGTGCTTTCCACCTGCTATCCACCCCTGACCTTCTGCCTGGTCTTTCATCGGCTGTCTTCGGGCGTGCCTGCTATCAGCCTACCCTTCCCCTGCTGCTGTCTCTCTCAACGCCCTCGCTTTCCCTGACCTGCTGCCTGTACCTGCACCCTCACCTGTTGACTGCTAAGCCACGTTAAACTATATTTCGTTCATGTATCGTATGGTATCTCCCCTAAACACGTTCCCGCACAATGGGCAGAGTCACGAGAACGTATTCCAACAGTCTTGTTTGAGCTCCAGAGGGAAGGCACGGAATCACAAGCGCAAAAAAGGGAATGCTCTATGATCGAATCAAATCATGTTTATTGCATGCTTATGTTTGTTATATCATTACGTTATGCTGCTATCTTTTATCACATATTACTGCATTATATTCACTGCATGCGTATGATATATTATTTTATATTTCTATATTCATACTCTATACGATATACGTATTATATATACTACTATATCGGTATATCATATCATGATATTACAGTATCATATATTTATTATATCACGGAATCAGATAAATTGAAAGAACTTATTCAGTTCTCATTCTCTACATAATGGCAAATGTCATGCTGTTGCATTAAGAACATTAGTTTAATTTGATGATAAAAATAATGATAGATAAGATAATACTACTACTAGTAATAGTTATGATTTTAAGGATGATGATGATAATGGTAATGATGATAATTAAAATTAAAATGATAATGGGGATGACGATAGTGGTGATGGTAATAAAAATGATAACAACAATAAAGATAATGATGATATGATAATGGTAATAACAGTGATGAAAATAGAGGTGATGATAATGACAATGATAATAGTTATAATATTAATGATAATAATGATGGTGATAATAATAAGGATAATAATGAGGATAATGATATTCATGATAATGAGGATAATAATGATAATAATACGATGATATTATATAATGATAATAATGAAAATCATATTGATATAAAAGAGGAGCGTTGATAATGATAATAATGATGAAACTACTACTATTAATAATGCGTAATAACTGATAATGATAAGAATAATGATAAAGTCAATAATAACATATTGATAGTATTGATAATGTCAGCGATAGTATGTGAAGTGACATATGTATATGCGTGTGCCTGTGTCTATACAAAATACGTGTATAACGACATCTTTACTCTTATAATAACCTTTTGTCATCATCTCCAGTCAAGACAGTCCCTACTACATAATCCTCGACCAGTTACCCAGAAGAGCTGCCTGTATCCCCACCCTGTGTTTACGGTGCCACAGGAGAGGGCCTCGGGTGGCGCTGTCTCTACATCCTAATGGCTTTAGTCGCAGCGACGTTGAAGCACAAATGGGTATGGATTCACGCTGGTGTAGAGGAACGTAACTGAGATGATTATTGTTGCTGTTACTGTTATTATCTTTATCAATATGAATGATAGTGATGATGATATTGTTATCATTGTTCTCTTCATTATTGTTGTTCTTATCCTCATCATTACTGTTATTGTTATTATCTTAATATCGTTATTATGATCATTATCGTTGATGTGATTAGCATGACTATCATCATCTCCATTATTCATTATTGCTTACTATCATCATTAAGGTGTCATTACTGTTATAATCCTCATTATAATCCTCATCACCATTTCTATCACCATCTGCTGGACACAGAATCTCAATCGAAAGCCTGAAATGGATTAAACTAATCTCACCCTTATTCCAGGGGACCTTTTCTTCATGAGGGAAGTTCCCCTAAATCCTAGTCTCTCGTGCACGCCCTCCCTTCGCCCTCGGGGGACAAGGGGAACCTGCAACACGCCTCCCCCGCGCAGCAGCCAGCTGAAATCAGCAGATTCCCCCTTCCATGGAGTTTTAGGGGCGGGACGTTAGGCTCTGATTGTGACTCAGTCTATTTTGTA
>BOPN01001464.1:57500-60000 GCA_017312705.2 Penaeus japonicus
GGAACCGGAAATTGAAGGCATACGAGGACATAGAACAACTCAATTATTTTTTAAATGATTTTGAAGCAAGACAGGTAACAAGACGGATAAGATATGAAAGTCGCACTGTACATGAAATATCAACAGCTATAGCATTGACAGGTAGAAAGAAAAAAAATACCAGAAACAAAATTGGTCTATATTTCAGTAATCCCATCTCATATATAACGAGTCTCTGCCATCGCATCAACACGGCAGAGCGTTTCAACATTCATAAGATGAACTTCAGACTCAAACGAGAAAGGTAACATTAGCAGTAGAGCGAAGGAACAAACTGAGAACGTTGCATAAAACAGTAAAGGGGAGCGACAGAGGAAGGTTAGCTAATGGAAGATGAAATTTACAGTCTGGATGACGGAAGATGATCGAAGATGGAGAACGAGGGAAGGAGGCTGCAGGAAGGCCCCGCGAAGACGGAGGATGACAGATGGGGAGGCTGGGTCCTGCAGGTGGAACGAGGGAGTCTGGAGACGGGGAGCGAGAGGACGGAGAGGAGGAAGGGAAGGACGGGGACGCCGCCGAAGGACAGGGACGCTGCCAGATGATACAGGTAATCAAGTTAGTGCGTCGGGATTCCAGTCTGACACTTCTGCTTTATTTCTCCGGCCGCCTTGCTCGCTGCCGGGGATAATCCGACGTTTTGAAGCGCTTCTCACGTTTTCCTTGTTGCTTTTTATCACCGTCTAATGTTCACCGAGTGTCTTGGCGGAAACTACTTCAGGCGATATCGATTATTGTTAAGATTATCATCGTTGTGATGTGAACGGCCTACGAAATGTTCCTCTTCCTTGAACTATTTTCTCTCTTTTAAAGGTGGAGGCAGAGGGAGAGAGGGAAAGATAGAAAGATAGATCGACAAAGAGAAAAAAAAGAGATGGGTTAAGCGAAGGCACACAGGGACGTAGCTACCATTTTCTACATTTAACTCCCCCCCCCTCTCTCTCTCTCTCTCTCTCTCTCTTTCTTTCTCTTTCTGTCTGTCTCTCTCTCTCTCTCTCTCTCTCTCTCTCTCTCTTTCTCTTTCTCTCTCTCTCTCTCTCTCTCTCTCTCTCTCTCATTCTCTCTCTCTCTATTACTTTCTCGCTTCCACTGTCTCTATCTATCTATCTATCTATCTATGTATGTGTGTGTACGGCTCTGTGTGTATATATATAATCACACCTACAATACTAAGAAAGCTGAGACTTACTCTCGCCACGAAGGTCAAGAGAGTGTCGTGTGTAAACCAACACCGACTAGACACTGGACTGCGGAAGACTCAGAACAGACAACAACGGAGATCTTGCAAGATTGCATCGCGTTAGAACATTTATTTCTCTTGTTTTCGTTTTCTTCTACTCCTTCCTTTGGATTCGTGATGCACGGTTTCGATATTCACCGTAAGTACGGAAGGGAAGATGATGATAATGATATATAAAGTGACTATACTGCTTCTACAAATAATAACAACAGCAACAAGACAACAATAAGGATAGTAACAATTAGGATAATAATCATAACAATATTAAAAATACTAATGATAATCATGATGATAACAGTAATGATAATATTAGTAGTATCAAATATAATGATGATAACAACGATAGTGGTAAGGGATGATAACACAAAAATTATGATAGTAATGATGATAATAGCAGTAACAATGATAATTATATATATATAATGATAATGACAGTAATTGCAAGGATACAAATATTAATGATGATAATAATAATGATAATGATAATGATGATAACGAAAATGATAATGATGATGATGATGAAAGTGATGATGATGATGATGATGATAAAGATGAAAGTGATGATGATGATGAAAGAGATGATGATGATGATGATGAAAGTGATGATGATGATGCTGACGATTCATGATGTTCTGTGCCGCCCACCCTTTAAGCGATGTGAATAAACGCCTGCACATAGTATCGATTCGACCGTAGATTATACAAACATAATAATGAAGAGTTTATTATCTCTTAACGGCACATGTTCATGCCTATATGCCCCCGGGGGAATAAATGTAATTATATGTTAATTCAGCGACCACATTAATTAATCAAATCGATGTTATGTATCAATTTACATTGTATGTATTGCTGTGGTGTCAAGTGGATATAGTCACTACTCGTCCAAATAAAACCAATGGTATTCTGTAGAGAAATGAATGTGTTCAGTCATTGTTTTCCTGAAATAATTATCTGTGTGCTTGCCATAGAATGAGAGTGAGAGAAATAGGTAAAGGGACAGTGATAAACAGCGAGAAAGAGAGAGAGGGAGAGAGAGAGAGAAAGAGAGAGAGAGAGAGAGAGAGAGAGAGATGGATAGATAGATAAGTATATAGAAAGATATATATATATATATAGATAGATAGATAGATAAATAGATAGATACAGAGAGAGATAGAGAAAAGGAAGATAGATAAAGGGAGAAGGAACAGAGATATAGACAGACAGACAGAGACAGAA
>BOPN01001464.1:65000-87500 GCA_017312705.2 Penaeus japonicus
TCTCCCTCGGCAGTCCCTTCTCTCCTCCTCTCTCTCCTTCGGCAGTCCCTTCTCTCCTCCTCTCTCTCCTTCGGCATTCCCTTCTCTCCTCCTCTCTCTCCTTCGGCAGTCCCTTCTCTCCTCCTCTCTGTCCTTCGGCAGTCCTTTCTCTCCTCCTCTCTCTCCTTCGGCAGTCCTTTCTCACCTCCTCTCTCTCCTTCGGCATTCCCTTCTCTCCTCCTCTCTCTCCTTCGGCATTCCCTTCTCTCCTCCTCTCTGTCCTTCGGCAGTACCATCTCTCCTCCTCTCTGTCCTTCGGCAGTCCTTTCTCTCCTCCTCTCTCTCCTTCGGCAGTCCTTTCTCTCCTCCTCTCTCTCCTTCGGCAGTCCTTTCTCACCTACTCTCTCTCCTTCGGCATTCCCTTCTCTCCTCCTCTCTGTCCTTCGGCAGTACCATCTCTCCTCCTCTCTCTCCTTCGGCAGTCCTTTCTCTCCTCCTCTCTCTCCTTCGGCAGTCCTTTCTCACCTCCTCTCTCTCCTTCGGCATTCCCTTCTCTCCTCCTCTCTGTCCTTCGGCAGTACCATCTCTCCTCCTCTCTCTCCTTCGGCATTCCCTTCTCTCCTCCTCTCTCTCCTTCGGCAGTACCATCTCCCCTCCTCTCTCTCCTTCGGCAGTCTCTTCTCTCCTCCTCTCTCTCCTTCGGCAGTCCTTTCTCACCTCCTCTCTCTCCTTCGGCATTCCCTTCTCTCCTCCTCTCTCTCCTTCGGCATTCCCTTCTCTCCTCCTCTCTCTCCTTCGGCATTCCCTTCTCTCCTCCTCTCTCTCCTTCGGCAGTCCCTTCTCTCCTCCTCTCTCTCCTTCGGCAGTCCCTTCTCTCCTCCTCTCTCTCCCTCGGCAGTCCCTTCTCTCCTCCTCTCTCTCCTTCGGCAGTCCCTTCTCTCCTCCTCTCTCTCCTTCGGCATTCCCTTCTCTCCTCCTCTCTCTCCTTCGGCAGTCCTTTCTCTCCTCCTCTCTCTCCTTCGGCAGTCCCTTCTCTCCTCCTCTCTCTCCTTCGGCAGTCCCTTCTCTCCTCCTCTCTCTCCTTCGGCAGTCCCTTCTCTCCTCCTCTCTCTCCTCCCAGCAGTCCCTTCTCTCCTCCTCTCTCTCCTTCGGCAGTCCCTTCTCTCCTCCTCTCTCTCCTTCGGCAGTCCTTTCTCTCCTCCTCTCTCTCCTTCAGCAGTCCCTTCTCTCCTCCTCTCTGTCCTTCGGCAGTCCCTTCTCTCCTCCTCTCTCTCCTTCGGCATTCCCTTCTCTCCTCCTCTCTCTCCTTCGGCAGTCCTTTCTCTCCTCCTCTCTCTCCTTCAGCAGTCCCTTCTCTCCTCCTCTCTGTCCTTCGGCAGTCCCTTCTCTCCTCCTCTCTCTCCTTCGGCAGTCCCTTCTCTCCTCCTCTCTCTCCCTCGGCATTCCCTTCTCTCCTCCTCTCTCTCCTTCGGCAGTCCCTTCTCTCCTCCTCTCTCTCCTTCGGCAGTCCCTTCTCTCCTCCTCTCTCTCCCTCGGCAGTCCCTTCTCTCCTCCTCTCTCTCCTTCGGCAGTCCCTTCTCTCCTCCTCTCTCTCCCTCGGCAGTCCCTTCTCTCCTCCTCTCTCTCCTTCGGCATTCCCTTCTCTCCTCCTCTCTGTCCCTCGGCAGTCCCTTCTCTCCTCCTCTCTCTCCTTCGGCAGTCCCTTCTCTCCCCCTCTCTCTCCTTCGGCAGTCCCTTCTCTCCTCCTCTCTCTCCTTCAGCGGTCCTTTCTCCTCTCTCCTTCGACGTTCTTTCTCTCCTCCTCTCTCTCCTTCGGCAGTCCCTTCTCTCCTCCTCTCTCTCCTTCGGCAGTCCCTTCTCTCCTCCTCTCTCTCCTTCGGCAGTCCCTTCTCTCCTCCTCTCTCTCCTTCGGCAGTCCCTTCTCTCCTCCTCTCTCTCCTTCGGCAGTCCCTTCTCTCCTCCTCTCTCTCCTTCGCTTGATCCTTTCTCTCCCTCCTCTCTCTGTCCTTCGGCATTCCCTTCTCTCCTCCTCTCTCTCCTTCGGCAGTCCCTTCTCTCCTCCTCTCTCTCCTTTGACATTCCCCTTCTCTCCTGCCCTCTCTCCTTCGGCAGTCCCTTCTCTCCCTCCTCTCTCTCCTTCAGCAGTCCTTTCTCTCCTCCACTCTCTCTCTCCCTTCAGCAGTCCCTTCTCTCCTCCTCTCTCTCCTTCGGCAGTCCCTTCTCTCCTCCTCTCTCTCCCTCGGCAGTCCCTTCTCTCCTCCTCTCTCTCCTTCGGCAGTCCTTTCTCTCCTCCTCTCTCTCCCTCGGCAGTCCCTTCTCTCCTCCTCTCTCTCCTTCGGCATTCCCTTCTCTCCTCCTCTCTCTCCTTCGGCAGTCCCTTCTCTCCTCCTCTCTCTCCTTCGGCAGTCCTTCTCTCCCTCCTCTCTCTTCCTCAACAGTCCCTTCTCTCCTCCTCTCTCTCCTTCAGCAGTCCTTTCTCTCCCTCTCTCTCCTTCGGCAGTCCTTTCTCTCCTCCTCTCTCTCCTTCGGCAGTCCTTTCTCTCCTCCTCTCTCTCCTTCGGCAGTCCCTTCTCTCCTCCTCTCTCTCCTTCAAGCAGCAGTCCTTTCTCTCCTCCTCTCTCTCCCTCGGCTTGATCCCTTCTCTCCTCCTCTCTCTCCTTCGACAGTCCTTTCTCTCCTCCTCTCTCCTTCGGCAGTCCTTTCTCTCCTCCCTCTGTCCTTCGGCATTCCCTTCTCTCCTCCTCTCTCTCCTTCAGCAGTCCCTTCTCTCCTCCTCTCTCTCCTTCGGCAGTCCCTTCTCTCCTCCTCTCTCTCCTTCGGCAGTCCTTTCTCTCCTCCTCTCTGTCCTTCGGCATTCCCTTCTCTCCTCCTCTCTCTCCTTCGGCAGTCCCTTCTCTCCTCCTCTCTCTCCTTCGGCAGTCCTTTCTCTCCTCCTCTCTCTCCTTCGGCAGTCCCTTCTCTCCTCCTCTCTCTCCTTCGGCAGTCCTTTCTCTCCTCCTCTCTCTCCTTCGGCAGTCCCTTCTCTCCTCCTCTCTCTCCTTCGGCAGTCCCTTCTCTCCCCTCCTCTCTCCCTCGGCAGTCCCTTCTCTCCTCCTCTCTCTCCTTCGGCAGTCCCTTCTCTCCTCCTCTCTCTCCCTCGGCAGTCCCTTCTCTCCTCCTCTCTCTCCTTCGGCAGTCCTTTCTCTCCTCCTCTCTCTCCTTCGGCAGTCCCTTCTCTCCTCCTCTCTCTCCTTCGGCAGTCCCTTCTCTCCTCCTCTCTCTCCTTCGGCAGTCCCTTCTCTCCTCCTCTCTCTCCCTCGGCAGTCCCTTCTCTCCTCCTCTCTCTCCTTCGGCAGTCCTTTCTCTCCTCCTCTCTCTCCTTCGGCAGTCCTTTCTCTCCTCCTCTCTCTCCTTCGGCATTCCCTTCTCTCCTCCTCTCTCTCCTTCGGCATTCCTTCTCTCCCTCCTCCTCTCTCCTTCGGCAGTCCCTTCTCTCCTCCTCTCTCTCCTCCGGCAGTCCCTTCTCTCCTCCTCTCTCTCCTTCGGCAGTCCTTTCTCTCCTCCTCTCTCTCCTTCGGCAGTCCTTTCTCTCCTCCTCTCTCTCCTTCAGCAGTCCCTTCTCTCCTCCCTCTCTCTCCCCCAACCAGTCCCTTCTCTCCTCCTCTCTCTCCTTCGGCAGTCCCTTCTCTCCTCTCTCTCCTTCGGCAGTCCCTTCTCTCCTCCCCTCTCTCCTTCGGCAGTCCCTTCTCTCCTCCCCTCTCTCCTTCGGCAGTCCTTTCTCTCCTCCTCTCTGTCCTTCAGCAGATCCCTTCTCTCCCTCCTCTCTCTCCTTCGGCAGTCCTTTCTCTCCTCCTCTCTGTCCTTCGGCAGTCCTTTCTCTCCTCCTCTCTGTCCTTCGGCATTCCCTTCTCTCCTCCTCTCTCTCCTTCGGCAGTCCCTTCTCTCCTCCTCTCTGTCCTTCGGCAGTCCTTTCTCTCCTCCTCTCTCTCCTTCGGCAGTCCCTTCTCTCCTCCTCTCTCTCCTTCGGCAGTCCCTTCTCTCCTCCTCTCTCTCCTTCGGCAGTCCTTTCTCTCCTCCTCTCTGTCCTTCGGCAGTCCCTTCTCTCCTCCTCTCTCTCCTTCGGCAGTCCTTTCTCTCCTCCTCTCTCTCCTTCGGCAGTCCTTTCTCTCCTCCTCTCTGTCCTTCGGCAGTCCCTTCTCTCCTCCTCTCTCTCCTTCGGCATTCCCTTCTCTCCTCCTCTCTCCTTCAGCAGTCCTTCTCTCCTCCTCTCTCTCCTTCGGCATTCCCTTCTCTCCTCCTCTCTCTCCTTCGGCATTCCCTTCTCTCCTCCTCTCTCTCCTTCGGCAGTCCCTTCTCTCCTCCTCTCTCTCCTTCAGCGGTCCTTTCTCCTCTCTCCTTCGACGTTCTTTCTCTCCTCCTCTCTCTCCTTCGGCAGTCCCTTCTCTCCTCCTCTCTCTCCTTCGGCAGTCCCTTCTCTCCTCCTCTCTCTCCTTCGGCAGTCCCTTCTCTCCTCCTCTCTCTCCTTCGGCAGTCCCTTCTCTCCTCCTCTCTCTCCTTCGGCAGTCCCTTCTCTCCTCCTCTCTCTCCTTCGCTTGATCCTTTCTCTCCCTCCTCTCTCTGTCCTTCGGCATTCCCTTCTCTCCTCCTCTCTCTCCTTCGGCAGTCCCTTCTCTCCTCCTCTCTCTCCTTTGACATTCCCCTTCTCTCCTGCCCTCTCTCCTTCGGCAGTCCCTTCTCTCCCTCCTCTCTCTCCTTCAGCAGTCCTTTCTCTCCTCCACTCTCTCTCTCCCTTCAGCAGTCCCTTCTCTCCTCCTCTCTCTCCTTCGGCAGTCCCTTCTCTCCTCCTCTCTCTCCCTCGGCAGTCCCTTCTCTCCTCCTCTCTCTCCTTCGGCAGTCCTTTCTCTCCTCCTCTCTCTCCCTCGGCAGTCCCTTCTCTCCTCCTCTCTCTCCTTCGGCATTCCCTTCTCTCCTCCTCTCTCTCCTTCGGCAGTCCCTTCTCTCCTCCTCTCTCTCCTTCGGCAGTCCTTCTCTCCCTCCTCTCTCTTCCTCAACAGTCCCTTCTCTCCTCCTCTCTCTCCTTCAGCAGTCCTTTCTCTCCCTCTCTCTCCTTCGGCAGTCCTTTCTCTCCTCCTCTCTCTCCTTCGGCAGTCCTTTCTCTCCTCCTCTCTCTCCTTCGGCAGTCCCTTCTCTCCTCCTCTCTCTCCTTCAAGCAGCAGTCCTTTCTCTCCTCCTCTCTCTCCCTCGGCTTGATCCCTTCTCTCCTCCTCTCTCTCCTTCGACAGTCCTTTCTCTCCTCCTCTCTCCTTCGGCAGTCCTTTCTCTCCTCCCTCTGTCCTTCGGCATTCCCTTCTCTCCTCCTCTCTCTCCTTCAGCAGTCCCTTCTCTCCTCCTCTCTCTCCTTCGGCAGTCCCTTCTCTCCTCCTCTCTCTCCTTCGGCAGTCCTTTCTCTCCTCCTCTCTGTCCTTCGGCATTCCCTTCTCTCCTCCTCTCTCTCCTTCGGCAGTCCCTTCTCTCCTCCTCTCTCTCCTTCGGCAGTCCTTTCTCTCCTCCTCTCTCTCCTTCGGCAGTCCCTTCTCTCCTCCTCTCTCTCCTTCGGCAGTCCTTTCTCTCCTCCTCTCTCTCCTTCGGCAGTCCCTTCTCTCCTCCTCTCTCTCCTTCGGCAGTCCCTTCTCTCCCCTCCTCTCTCCCTCGGCAGTCCCTTCTCTCCTCCTCTCTCTCCTTCGGCAGTCCCTTCTCTCCTCCTCTCTCTCCCTCGGCAGTCCCTTCTCTCCTCCTCTCTCTCCTTCGGCAGTCCTTTCTCTCCTCCTCTCTCTCCTTCGGCAGTCCCTTCTCTCCTCCTCTCTCTCCTTCGGCAGTCCCTTCTCTCCTCCTCTCTCTCCTTCGGCAGTCCCTTCTCTCCTCCTCTCTCTCCCTCGGCAGTCCCTTCTCTCCTCCTCTCTCTCCTTCGGCAGTCCTTTCTCTCCTCCTCTCTCTCCTTCGGCAGTCCTTTCTCTCCTCCTCTCTCTCCTTCGGCATTCCCTTCTCTCCTCCTCTCTCTCCTTCGGCATTCCTTCTCTCCCTCCTCCTCTCTCCTTCGGCAGTCCCTTCTCTCCTCCTCTCTCTCCTCCGGCAGTCCCTTCTCTCCTCCTCTCTCTCCTTCGGCAGTCCTTTCTCTCCTCCTCTCTCTCCTTCGGCAGTCCTTTCTCTCCTCCTCTCTCTCCTTCAGCAGTCCCTTCTCTCCTCCCTCTCTCTCCCCCAACCAGTCCCTTCTCTCCTCCTCTCTCTCCTTCGGCAGTCCCTTCTCTCCTCTCTCTCCTTCGGCAGTCCCTTCTCTCCTCCCCTCTCTCCTTCGGCAGTCCCTTCTCTCCTCCCCTCTCTCCTTCGGCAGTCCTTTCTCTCCTCCTCTCTGTCCTTCAGCAGATCCCTTCTCTCCCTCCTCTCTCTCCTTCGGCAGTCCTTTCTCTCCTCCTCTCTGTCCTTCGGCAGTCCTTTCTCTCCTCCTCTCTGTCCTTCGGCATTCCCTTCTCTCCTCCTCTCTCTCCTTCGGCAGTCCCTTCTCTCCTCCTCTCTGTCCTTCGGCAGTCCTTTCTCTCCTCCTCTCTCTCCTTCGGCAGTCCCTTCTCTCCTCCTCTCTCTCCTTCGGCAGTCCCTTCTCTCCTCCTCTCTCTCCTTCGGCAGTCCTTTCTCTCCTCCTCTCTGTCCTTCGGCAGTCCCTTCTCTCCTCCTCTCTCTCCTTCGGCAGTCCTTTCTCTCCTCCTCTCTCTCCTTCGGCAGTCCTTTCTCTCCTCCTCTCTGTCCTTCGGCAGTCCCTTCTCTCCTCCTCTCTCTCCTTCGGCATTCCCTTCTCTCCTCCTCTCTCCTTCAGCAGTCCTTCTCTCCTCCTCTCTCTCCTTCGGCATTCCCTTCTCTCCTCCTCTCTCTCCTTCGGCATTCCCTTCTCTCCTCCTCTCTCTCCTTCGGCAGTCCCTTCTCTCCTCCTCTCTCTCCTTCGGCAGTCCCTTCTCTCCTCCTCTCTCTCCTTCGGCAGTCCCTTCTCTCCTCCTCTCTGTCCTTCGGCAGTCCCTTCTCTCCTCCTCTCTCTCTCCTTCGGCAAGTCCTTTCTCTCCTCCCTCTCTCTCCTTCGGCAGTCCCTTCTCTCCTCCTCTCTCTCTCTCTCCTTCGGCAGTCCCTTCTCTCCTCCTCTCTCTCCTTCAGCAGTCCCTTCTCTCCTCCTCTCTGTCCTTCGGCAGTCCCTTCTCTCCTCCTCTCTCTCCCTCGGCAGTCCCTTCTCTCCTCCTCTCTCTCCTTCGGCAGTCCTTTCTCTCCTCCTCTCTCTCCTTCGGCAGTCCCTTCTCTCCTCCTCTCTCTCCCTCGGCAGTCCCTTCTCTCCTCCTCTCTCTCCCTCGGCAGTCCCTTCTCTCCTCCTCTCTCTCCCTCGGCAGTCCCTTCTCTCCTCCTCTCTCTCCTTCGGCAGTCCCTTCTCTCCTCCTCTCTCTCCTTCGGCAGTCCCTTCTCTCCTCCTCTCTCTCCCTCGGCAGTCCCTTCTCTCCTCCTCTCTCTCCTTCGGCAAGTCCTTCTCTCCCTCCCACTCTCTCCTTCGGCAGTCCCTTCTCTCCTCCTCTCTCTCCCTCCTTCGGCAGTCCCTTCTCTCCTCCTCTCTCTCCCCCTCGGCAGTCCCTTCTCTCCTCCTCTCTCTCCCTCGGCAGTCCCTTCTCTCCTCCTCTCTCTCCCTCGGCAGTCCCTTCTCTCCTCCTCTCTCTCCTTCGGCAGTCCTTTCTCTCCTCCTCTCTCTCCTTCGGCAGTCCCTTCTCTCCTCCTCTCTCTCCTTCGGCAGTCCCTTCTCTCCTCCTCTCTCTCCCTCGGCAGTCCCTTCTCTCCTCCTCTCTCTCCCTCGGCAGTCCCTTCTCTCCTCCTCTCTCTCCTTCGGCAGTCCCTTCTCTCCTCCTCTCTCTCCTTCGGCAGTCCCTTCTCTCCTCCTCTCTCTCCCTCGGCAGTCCCTTCTCTCCTCCTCTCTCTCCTTCGGCAGTCCTTTCTCTCCTCCTCTCTGTCCTTCGGCAGTCCCTTCTCTCCTCCTCTCTCTCCTTCGGCAGTCCCTTCTCTCCTCCTCTCTGTCCTTCGGCAGTCCCTTTCTCTCACTCCTCTCTGTCCTTCGGCAGTCCCTTTCTCTCCTCCTCTCTGTCCTTCGGCATTCCCTTCTCTCCTCCTCTCTCTCCTTCGGCAGTCCCTTCTCTCCTCCTCTCTCTCCTTCGGCATTCCCTTCTCTCCTCCTCTCTCTCCTTCGGCATTCCCTTCTCTCCTCCTCTCTCTCCTTCGGCAGTCCCTTCTCTCCTCCTCTCTCTCCTTCGGCAGTCCCTTCTCTCCTCCTCTCTCTCCCTCGGCAGTCCCTTCTCTCCTCCTCTCTCTCCTTCGGCAGTCCTTCTCTCCTCCCTCTCTCTCCTTCGGCAGTCCTTTCTCTCCTCCTCTCTGTCCTTCGGCAGTCCTTTCTCTCCTCCTCTCTCTCCTTCGGCAGTCCCTTCTCTCCTCCTCTCTGTCCTTCGGCAGTCCCTTCTCTCCTCCTCTCTCTCCTTCGGCAGTCCCTTCTCCTCCCTCCCTCTCTCTCCTTCGGCAGTCCTTCTCTCCTCTCTCTCTCCTTCAGCAGTCCCTTCTCTCCTCCTCTCTCTCCTTCGGCAGTCCCTTCTCTCCTCCTCTCTGTCCTTCGGCAGTCCCTTCTCTCCTCCTCTCTCTCCTTCGGCAGTCCTTTCTCTCCTCCTCTCTCTCCTTCGGCAGTCCCTTCTCTCCTCCTCTCTCTCCTTCGGCAGTCCCTTCTCTCCTCCTCTCTCTCCTTCGGCAGTCCCTTCTCTCCTCCTCTCTCTCCTTCGGCAGTCCCTTCTCTCCTCCTCTCTCTCCTTCGGCAGTCCCTTCTCTCCTCCTCTCTCTCCTTCGGCAGTCCCTTCTCTCCTCCTCTCTCTCCTTCGGCAGTCCCTTCTCTCCTCCTCTCTCTCCTTCGGCAGTCCCTTCTCTCCCCCTCTCTCTCCTTCGGCAGTCCCTTCTCTCCTCCTCTCTCTCCCTCGGCAGTCCCTTCTCTCCTCCTCTCTCTCCTTCGGCAGTCCTTTCTCTCCTCCTCTCTCTCCTTCGGCAGTCCCTTCTCTCCTCCTCTCTCTCCTTCGGCAGTACCATCTCTCCTCCTCTCTCTCCTTCGGCAGTCCCTTCTCTCCTCCTCTCTCTCCCTCGGCAGTCCCTTCTCTCCTCCTCTCTCTCCTTCGGCAGTCCCTTCTCTCCTCCTCTCTCTCCTTCGGCAGTCCCTTCTCTCCTCCTCTCTCTCCCTCGGCAGTCCCTTCTCTCCTCCTCTCTCTCCCTCGGCAGTCCCTTCTCTCCTCCTCTCTCTCCTTCGGCAGTCCCTTCTCTCCTCCTCTCTCTCCTTCGGCAGTCCTTTCCCTCCTCTCTCTCCCTCGGCAGTCCCTTCTCTCCTCTCTCCTTCAGCAGTCCTTCTCTCCTCCTCTCTCTCCCTCAGCAGTCCCTTCTCTCCTCCTCTCTCTCCCTCAGCAGTCCCCTTCTCTCCTCCTCTCTCTCTCCCTCAGCAGTCCCTTCTCTCCTCCTCTCTCTCCTTCGGCAGTCCCTTCTCTCCTCCTCTCTCTCCTTCGGCAGTCCCTTCTCTCCCCCTCTCTCTCCTTCGGCAGTCCCTTCTCTCCTCCTCTCTCTCCTTCGGCAGTCCCTTCTCTCCTCCTCTCTCTCCTTCGGCAGTCCCTTCTCTCCTCCTCTCTCTCCTTCGGCAGTCCCTTCTCTCCTCCTCTCTCTCCTTCGGCAGTCCTTTCTCTCCTCCTCTCTGTCCTTCGGCAGTCCCTTCTCTCCTCCTCTCTCTCCTTCGGCAGTCCCTTCTCTCCTCCTCTCTCTCCTTCGGCAGTCCCTTCTCTCCTCCTCTCTCTCCTTCGGCAGTCCCTTCTCTCCTCCTCTCTCTCCCTCGGCAGTCCTTTCTCTCCTCCTCTCTCTCCCTCGGCAGTCCCTTCTCTCCTCCTCTCTCTCCTTCGGCAGTCCCTTCTCTCCTCCTCTCTCTCCTTCGGCAGTCCTTTCTCTCCTCCTCTCTCTCTCCTTCGGCAGGGTCTTCTCTCCTCCTCTCTCCTTCAGCAGTCACTTCTCTCCTCCTCTCTGTCCTTCGGCAGTCCCTTCTCTCCTCTCTCTCCCTCGGCAGTCCCTTCTCTCCTCTCTCTCCTTCGGCAGTCCCTTCTCTCCTCCTCTCTCTCCTTCGGCAGTCCCTTCTCTCCTCCTCTCTCTCCTTCGGCAGTCCCTTCTCTCCCCCTCTCTCTCCTCGACAGTCCCTTCTCTCCTCCTCTCTCTCCTTCGGCAGTCCCTTCTCTCCTCCTCTCTCTCCCTCGGCAGTCCCTTCTCTCCTCCTCTCTCTCCTTCGGCATTCCCTTCTCTCCTCCTCTCTCTCCTTCGGCAGTCCTTTCTCTCCTCCTCTCTCTCCTTCGGCAGTCCCTTCTCTCCTCCTCTCTCTCCTTCGGCAGTCCCTTCTCTCCTCCTCTCTCTCCCTCGGCAGTCCCTTCTCTCCTCCTCTCTCTCCTTCGGCAGTCCCTTCTCTCCTCCTCTCTCTCCTTCGGCAGTCCCTTCTCTCCTCCTCTCTCTCCCTCGGCAGTCCCTTCTCTCCTCCTCTCTCTCCTTCGGCAGTCCCTTCTCTCCTCCTCTCTCTCCCTCGGCAGTCCCTTCTCTCCTCCTCTCTCTCCTTCGGCAGTCCCTTCTCTCCTCCTCTCTCTCCTTCGGCAGTCCCTTCTCTCCTCCTCTCTCTCCTTCGGCAGTCCCTTCTCTCCTCCTCTCTCTCCCTCGGCAGTCCCTTCTCTCCTCCTCTCTCTCCTTCGGCAGTCCTTTCTCTCCTCCTCTCTCTCCTTCGGCAGTCCTTCTCTCCCTCTCTCTCTCCCTCGGCAGTCCCTTCTCTCCTCCTCTCTCTCCTTCGGCAGTCCTTTCTCTCCTCCTCTCTCTCCTTCGGCAGTCCCTTCTCTCCCCCTCTCTCTCTCCCTCAACGTCCCTTCTCTCCTCCTCTCTCTCCTTCGGCAGTCCCTTCTCTCCTCCTCTCTCTCCCTCGGCAGTCCCTTCTCTCCTCCTCTCTCTCCTTCGGCAGTCCTTTCTCTCCCCCTCTGTCTTCGGCAGTCTTTTCTCTCCTCCTCTCTCTCCTTCGGCAGTCCTTTCTCTCCTCCTCTCTGTCCTTCGGCAGTCCTTTCTCTCCTCTCTCTCTTCGGCAGTCCCTTCTCTCCCTCCTCTCTCTCCTTCGGCAGTCCCTTCTCTCCTCCTCTCTCTCCTTCAGCAGTCCTTCCTCTCCTCCTCTCTGTCCTTCGGCAGTCACTCTCCCTCTCCCTCCTCTCTCCTGTCGGCAGTCCCTTCTCTCCTCCTCTCTCTCCCTCGGCAGTCCCTTCTCTCCTCCTCTCTCTCCTCAGCAGTCACTCTCTCTCTCTGCTCTCTCTCCCTCAGCATTCCCTTCTCTCCTCCTCTCTCTCCTTCAGCAGTCCCTTCTCTCCTCCTCTCTCTCCTTCGGCAGTCCCTTCTCTCCTCCTCTCTCTCCTTCGGCAGTCCTTTCTCTCCTCCTCTCTCTCCTTCGGCAGTCCCTTCTCTCCTCCTCTCTCTCCTTCGGCAGTCCCTTCTCTCCTCCTCTCTCTCCCTCGGCAGTCCCTTCTCTCCTCCTCTCTGTCCTTCGGCAGTCCCTTCTCTCCTCCTCTCTGTCCTTCGGCAGTCCCTTCTCTCCTCCTCTCTCTCCTTCAGCGATCCCACTTCCTCTCTCCTCTCTCTCCTTCAGCAGTCCCTTCTCTCCTCCTCTCTCTCCTTCGGCAGTCCCTTCTCCCCTCCTCTCTCTCCCTCGGCAGTCCCTTCTCTCCTCTGTCCTTCAAGCGTCCCCTTCTCTCCTCTCTCTCCTTCGGCAGTCCTTTCTCTCCTCCTCTCTCTCCTTCGGCAGTCCTTTCTCTCCTCCTCTCTCTCCTTCCAGCAGTCACTTCTCTCCTCCTCTCTGTCCTTCACGTAGTCCTTCTCTCCCTCTCTCTCCCTCGGCAGTCCCTTCTCTCCTCTCTCTCCTTCGGCAGTCCCTTCTCTCCTCCTCTCTCTCCTTCGGCAGTCCCTTCTCCTCTCTCTCTCCTTCAGCAATCCCTTCTCCTCCTCCTCTCTCTCCTCGACAGTCCCTTCTCTCCTCCTCTCTCTCCTTCGGCAGTCCCTTCTCTCCTCCTCTCTGTCCTTCGGCAGTCCTTTCTCTCCTCCTCTCTCTCCTTCGGCATTCCCTTCTCTCCTCCTCTCTCTCCTTCGGCAGTCCCTTCTCTCCTCCTCTCTCTCCTTCGGCAGTCCCTTCTCTCCTCCTCTCTCTCCTTCGGCAGTCCCTTCTCTCCTCCTCTCTCTCCCTCGGCAGTCCTTTCTCTCCTCCTCTCTCTCCTTCGGCAGTCCTTTCTCTCCTCCTCTCTCTCCTTCGGCAGTCCCTTCTCTCCTCCTCTCTCTCCCTCGGCAGTCCCTTCTCTCCTCCTCTCTCTCCTTCGGCAGTCCCTTCTCTCCTCCCTCTCTCTCCCTCAGCAGTCCTTCTCTCCTCCTCTCTCCTTCGGCAGTCCCTTCTCTCCTCCTCTCTCTCCCTCGGCAGTCCCTTCTCTCCCTCCTCTCTCTCCTTCCGGCAGTCCCTTCTCTCCTCCTCTCTCTCTCCCTCGGCAGTCCCTTCTCTCCTCCTCTCTCTCCTTCGGCAGTCCTTTCTCTCCTCCTCTCTCTCCTTCGGCAGTCCCTTCTCTCCTCCTCTCTCTCCCTCGGCAGTCCCTTCTCTCCTCCTCTCTCTCCTTCGGCAGTCCTTTCTCTCCTCCTCTCTCTCCTTCGGCAGTCCCTTCTCTCCTCCTCTCTCTCCCTCGGCAGTCCCTTCTCTCCTCCTCTCTCTCCTTCGGCAGTCCCTTCTCTCCTCCTCTCTCTCCCTCGGCAGTCCCTTCTCTCCTCCTCTCTCTCCTTCGGCAGTCCTTTCTCTCCCCCTCTCTGTCCTTCGGCAGTCTTTTCTCTCCTCCTCTCTCTCCTTCGGCAGTCCTTTCTCTCCTCCTCTCTGTCCTTCGGCAGTCCTTTCTCTCCTCCTCTCTCTCCTTCGGCAGTCCCTTCTCTCCTCCTCTCTCTCCTTCGGCAGTCCCTTCTCTCCTCCTCTCTCTCCTTCGGCAGTCCTTTCTCTCCTCCTCTCTGTCCTTCGGCAGTCCTTTCTCTCCTCCTCTCTCTCCTTCGGCAGTCCCTTCTCTCCTCCTCTCTCTCCCTCGGCAGTCCCTTCTCTCCTCCTCTCTCTCCTTCGGCAGTCCCTTCTCTCCTCCTCTCTCTCCTTCGGCAGTCCCTTCTCTCCTCTCTCTCTCCTCGGCTTGATCCCTTCTCTCCTCTCTCTCCTTCGGCAGTCCCTTCTCTCCTCCTCTCTCTCCTTCGGCAGTCCCTTCTCTCCTCCTCTCTCTCCCTCGGCAGTCCCTTCTCTCCTCTCTCTCCTTCAGCAGTCCTTCTCTCCCTCCCTCTCTCTCTCCCTCGGCAGTCCCTTCTCTCCTCCTCTCTCTCCTTCAGCAGTCCCTTCTCTCCTCCTCTCTCTCCTTCGTGATCCCCTTCTCTCCTCCTCTCTGTCCTTCGGCAGTCCTTTCTCTCCTCCTCTCTCTCCTTCGGCAGTACCATCTCTCCTCCTCTCTCTCCTTCGGCAGTCCCTTCTCTCCTCCTCTCTGTCCTTCGGCAGTCCTTTCTCTCCTCCTCTCTCTCCTTCGGCAGTCCTTTCTCTCCTCCTCTCTGTCCTTCGGCAGTCCTTTCTCTCCTCCTCTCTCTCCTTCGGCAGTCCCTTCTCTCCTCCTCTCTGTCCTTCGGCAGTCCTTTCTCTCCTCCTCTCTCTCCTTCGGCAGTCCCTTCTCTCCTCCTCTCTGTCCTTCGGCAGTCCTTTCTCTCCTCCTCTCTCTCCTTCGGCAGTCCCCTTCTCTCCTCCCTCTCTGTCCTTCAGCAGTCCCTTTCTCCCTCCTCTCTCTCCTTCGGCAGTCCCTTCTCTCCTCCTCTCTCTCCTTCGGCAGTCCCTTCTCTCCTCCTCTCTCTCCTTCGGCAGTCCCTTCTCTCCTCCTCTCTCTCCTTCGGCAGTCCCTTCTCTCCTCCTCTCTGTCCTTCGGCAGTCCTTTCTCTCCTCCTCTCTCTCCTTCGGCAGTCCTTTCTCTCCTCCTCTCTGTCCTTCGGCAGTCTTTTCTCTCCTCCTCTCTGTCCTTCGGCAGTCCCTTCTCTCCTCCTCTCTCTCCTTCGGCAGTCCCTTCTCTCCTCCTCTCTGTCCTTCGGCAGTCCCTTCTCTCCTCCTCTCTCTCCCTCGGCAGTCCCTTCTCTCCTCCTCTCTGTCCTTCGGCAGTCCCTTCTCTCCTCCTCTCTCTCCTTCGACAGTCCCCTTCTCTCCTCCTCTCTGTCCTTCACGGCAGTCCCTTTCTCTCCTCCTCTCTCTCCTTCAGCAGTCCCTTCTCTCCTCCTCTCTGTCCTTCGGCAGTCCCTTCTCTCCTCCTCTCTCTCCCTCGGCAGTCCCTTCTCTCCTCCTCTCTCTCCTTCGGCAGTCCCTTCTCTCCTCCTCTCTCTCCTTCGGCAGTCCCTTCTCTCCTCCTCTCTCTCCTTCGGCAGTCCCTTCTCTCCTCCTCTCTCTCCCTCGGCAGTCCCTTCTCTCCTCCTCTCTCTCCTTCGGCATTCCCTTCTCTCCTCCTCTCTGTCCTTCGGCAGTCCCTTCTCTCCTCCTCTCTCTCCCTCGGCAGTCCCTTCTCTCCTCCTCTCTCTCCTTCGGCAGTCCCTTCTCTCCTCCTCTCTCTCCCTCGGCAGTCCCTTCTCTCCTCCTCTCTCTCCTTCGGCAGTCCCTTCTCTCCTCCTCTCTCTCCTTCGGCAGTCCCTTCTCTCCTCCTCTCTCTCCCTCGGCAGTCCCTTCTCTCCTCCTCTCTCTCCTTCGGCAGTCCTTTCTCTCCTCCTCTCTGTCCTTCGGCATTCCCTTCTCTCCTCCTCTCTCTCCCTCAGCGATCCCTTCTCTCCTCCTCTCTGTCCTTCGGCAGTCCCTTCTCTCCTCCTCTCTCTCCTTCGGCAGTCCCTTCTCTCCTCCTCTCTCTCCTTCGGCAGTCTTTCTCTCCCTCCTCTCTGTCCTTCGGCAGTCTTTTCTCTCCTCCTCTCTCTCCCTCGGCAGTCCCTTCTCTCCTCCTCTCTGTCCTTCGGCAGTCCCTTCTCTCCTCCTCTCTCTCCTTCGGCAGTCCTTTCTCTCCTCCTCTCTGTCCTTCGGCAATCCCTTCTCTCCTCCTCTCTCTCCTTCGGCAGTCCCTTCTCTCCTCCTCTCTCTCCCCTCGGCAGTCTACTCTCCTCCTCTCTCCTTCGGCAGTTCCTTCTCTCCTCCTCTCTGTCCTTCCGGCAGTCCCCTTCTCTCCTCCTCTCTCCTTCGGCATTCCTTCTCTCCTCCTCTCTCTCCTTCCCGGCATTCCTTCTCTCCTCCTCTCTCTCCCTCGGCAGTCCTTCTCTGCCTCCTCTCTGTCCTTCGGCAGTCCCTTCTCTCCTCCTCTCTCTCCTTCGGCAGTCCCTTCTCTCCTCCTCTCTCTCCTTCGGCAGTTCCTTCTCTCCTCCTCTCTGTCCTTCGGCAGTCCCTTCTCTCCTCCTCTCTCTCCTTCGGCATTCCCTTCTCTCCTCCTCTCTCTCCTTCGGCAGTACCATCTCTCCCCCTCTCTCTCCTTCGGCAGTCCCTTCTCTCCTCCTCTCTCTCCTTCGGCAGTTCCTTCTCTCCTCCTCTCTGTCCTTCGGCAGTCCCTTCTCTCCTCTCTCTCTCCTTCGGCGTACCATCTCTCCCCCCCTCTCTCTCCTTCGGCAGTCCCTTCTCTCCTCCTCTCCCTCCTTCGGCAGTCCCTTCTCTCCTCCTCTCTCTCCTTCGGCAGTCCCTTCTCTCCTCCTCTCTCTCCTTCGGCAGTCCCTTCTCTCCTCCTCTCTCTCCTTCGGCAGTACCATCTCTCCCCCTCTCTCTCCTTCGGCAGTCCCTTCTCTCCTCCTCTCTCTCCTTCGGCAGTTCCTTCTCTCCTCCTCTCTGTCCTTCGGCAGTCCCTTCTCTCCTCCTCTCTCTCCTTCGGCAGTACCATCTCTCCCCCTCTCTCTCCTTCGGCAGTCCCTTCTCTCCTCCTCTCTCTCCTTCGGCAGTTCCTTCTCTGCCTCTCTGTCCTTCGGCAGTCCCTTCTCTCCTCCTCTCTCTCCTTCGGCAGTACCATCTCTCCCCCTCTCTCTCCTTCGGCAGTCCCTTCTCTCCTCCTCTCTCTCCTTCGGCAGTTCCTTCTCTCCTCCTCTCTGTCCTTCGGCAGTCCCTTCTCTCCTCCTCTCTCTCCTTCGGCAGTACCATCTCTCCCCTCTCTCCCTTCGGCAGTCCCTTCTCTCCCTCCTCTCTCCTTCAGTTCTTCTCTCCCTCCTCTCTATCCTTCGGCAGTCCCTTCTCTCCTCCTCTCTCTCCTTCGGCATTCCCTTCTCTCCTCCCTTTCTCTCCTTCGGCAGTACCATCTCTCCCCCTCTCTCTCCTTCGGCAGTCCCTTCTCTCCTCCTCTCTCTCCTTCGGCAGTTCCTTCTCTCCTCCTCTCTGTCCTTCGGCAGTCCCTTCTCTCCTCCTCTCTCTCCTTCGGCAGTACCATCTCTCCCCCTCTCTCTCCTTCGGCAGTCCCTTCTCTCCTCCTCTCTCTCCTTCGGCAGTTCCTTCTCTCCTCCTCTCTGTCCTTCGGCAGTCCCTTCTCTCCTCCTCTCTCTCCTTCGGCAGTACCATCTCTCCCCCTCTCTCTCCTTCGGCAGTCCCTTCTCTCCTCCTCTCTCTCCTTCGGCGGATTTCCTTCTCTCCTCCTCTCTGTCCTTCGGCAGTCCTTTCTCTCCTCCTCTCTCTCCTTCGGCAGTACCATCTCTCCCCCTCTCTCTCCTTCGGCAGTCCCTTCTCTCCTCCTCTCTCTCCTTCGGCAGTTCCTTCTCTCCTCCTCTCTGTCCTTCGGCAGTCCCTTCTCTCCTCCTCTCTCTCCTTCGGCAATTGCCATCTCTCCCCTCTCTCTCCTTCGGCAGTCCCTTCTCTCCTCCTCTCTCTCCTTCGGCAGTTCCTTCTCTCCTCCTCTCTGTCCTTCGTCAGTCCCTTCTCTCCTCCTCTCTCTCCTTCGGCATTCCCTTCTCTCCTCCTCTCTCTCCTTCGGCAGTACCATCTCTCCCCCTCTCTCTCCTTCGGCAGTACCATCTCTCCCCCTCTCTCTCCTTCGGCAGTACCATCTCTCCTCCTCTCTCTCCTTCGGCATTCCCTTCTCTCCTCCTCTCTCTCCTTCGGCAGTCCCTTCTCTCCTCCTCTCTCTCCTTCGGCAGTACCATCTCTCCTCCTCTCTCTCCTTTGGCAGTCCCTTCTCTCCTCCTCTCTCTCCTTCGGCAGTACCATCTCTCCTCCTCTCTCTCCTTCGGCAGTCCCTTCTCTCCTCCTCTCTCTCCTTCGGCAGTACCATCTCTCCTTCTCTCTCTCCTTCGGGATTCCCTTCTCTCCTCCTCTCTCTCCTTCGGCAGTCCCTTCTCTCCCCCTCTCTCTCCTTCGGCAGTCCCTTTCCTCCTCCTCTCTCTCCTTCGGCAGTACCATCTCTCCTCCTCTCTCTCCTTCGGCATTCCCTTCTCTCCTCCTCTCTCTCCTTCGGCAGTACCATCTCTCCCCCTCTCTCTCCTTCGGCAGTACCATCTCTCCCCCTCTCTCTCCTTCGGCAGTCCCTTCTCTCCTCCTCTCTCTCCTTCGGCAGTTCCTTCTCTCCTCCTCTCTGTCCTTCGTCAGTCCCTTCTCTCCTCCTCTCTCTCCTTCGGCATTCCCTTCTCTCCTCCTCTCTCTCCTTCAACGTTACCATCTCTCCCCCTCTCTCTCCTTCGGCAGTACCATCTCTCCCCCTCTCTCCTTCAGCATTACCATCTCTCCTCCTCTCTCTCTCCTTCGGCATTCCCTTCTCTCCTCCTCTCTCTCCTTCGGCAGTCCCTTCTCTCCCCCTCTCTCTCCTTCGGCAGTCCCTTTCCTCCTCCTCTCTCTCTCCTTCGGCAATTCCTTCTCTCCTCCTCTCTGTCCTTCGTCAGTCCCTTCTCTCCTCCTCTCTCTCCTTCGGCAGTACCATCTCTCCCCCTCTCTCTCCTTCGGCAGTACCATCTCTCCCCCTCTCTCTCCCTTCAGTACCATCTCTCCTCCTCTCTCTCCTTCGGCATTCCCTTCTCTCCTCCTCTCTCTCCTTCGGCAGTACCATCTCTCCTCCTCTCTCTCCTTCGGCATTGTCTCTCCTCCTCTCTCTCCTTCGGCAGTACCATCTCTCTCTTCCTCTCTCTCCTTCGGCAGTACCATCGCTCCCCCTCTCTCTCCTTCGGCAGTACCATCTCTCCTCCTCTCTCTCCTTCGGCATTCCCTTCTCTCCTCCTCTCTCTCCTTCGGCAGTACCATCTCTCCTCCTCTCTCTCCTTCGGCAGTACCATCTCTCCCCCTCTCTCTCCTTCGGCAGTCCCTTCTCTCCTCTCCTCTCTCTCCTTCAGCAGTACCATCTCTCCTCCTCTCTCTCCTTCGGCATTCCCTTCTCTCCTCCTCTCTCTCCTTCGGCAGTCCCTTCTCTCCCCCTCTCTTTCCTTCGGCAGTCCCTTTCCTCCTCCTCTCTCTCCTTCGGCAGTACCATCTCTCCTCCTCTCTCTCCTTCGGCAGTCCCTTCTCTCCTCCTCTCTCTCCCTCGGCAGTACCATCTCTCCCCCTCTCTCTCCTTCGGCAGTACCATCTCTCCTCCTCTCTCTCCTTCGGCAGTACCATCTCTCCTCCTCTCTCTCCTTCGGCAGTACCATCTCTCCTCCTCTCTCTCCTTCGGCATTCCCTTCTCTCCTCCTCTCTCTCCTTCGGCAGTCCCTTCTCTCCCCCTCTCTCTCCTTCGGCAGTCCCTTTCCTCCTCCTCTCTCTCCTTCGGCATTCCCTTCTCTCCTCCTCTCTCTCCTTCGGCAGTCCCTTCTCTCCCCCTCTCTCTCCTTCGGCAGTCCCTTTCCTCCTCCTCTCTCTCCTTCGGCATTCCCTTCTCTCCTCCTCTCTCTCCTTCGGCAGTACCATCTCTCCTCCTCTCTCTCCTTCGGCAGTACCATCTCTCCTCCTCTCTCTCCTTCGGCATTCCCTTCTCTCCTCCTCTCTCTCCTTCGGCAGTCCCTTCTCTCCTCCTCTCTCTCCTTCGGCAGTCCCTTCTCTCCTCCTCTCTCTCCTTCGGCAGTCCCTTCTCTCCTCCTCTCTCTCCTTCGGCAGTCCCTTCTCTCCTCCTCTCTCTCCTTCGGCAGTCCCTTCTCTCCTCCTCTCTCTCCCTCGGCAGTACCATCTCTCCTCCTCTCTCTCCTTCGGCAGTACCATCTCTCCTCCTCTCTCTCCTTCGGCAGTACCATCTCTCCTCCTCTCTCTCCTTCGGCATTCCCTTCTCTCCTCCTCTCTCTCCTTCGGCAGTCCCTTCTCTCCTCCTCTCTCTCCCTCGGCAGTACCATCTCTCCTCCTCTCTCTCCTTCGGCAGTACCATCTCTCCTCCTCTCTCTCCTTCGGCAGTACCATCTCTCCCCTCCCCCTTCCTTGGGCAGCGACTTAGCGCCTCCGACCCAGCCTCTTAGGGAGCCTTAGTGTTAAGTTCCCGATGAGAGATTTTTCTCTTTTTTTCTTCCGCTACCTTTATTCCTTCCTTTTTTCATGTATACCTCTTATTATCATTTTAATTATGATAGTAATACTTATAGTGGTAATACTAATCATGATAGTGATAACAATTGTAAGAAAATTATGAAAACAACAATAATGAGGATGATAATAATATTGATGATAATCATAATAATAGTGATAAGGATGATGATAATGATAATAATGACGATCATAAATTTCACCAATGTTTTTAATAACATGATTGTAATCTTATTATTTTTATTATCATCAATATCATATTTATGATATTGCTCTTATCTTTATCCTTAAAGAAGAAGAAGAAGAAGAAGAAGAAGAAGAAGAAGAAGAAGAAAACATGTATATACACATACTTACATACATACATATATATACCTGTATATATATATATATATATATATATATATATATATATATATATATATATATATATATATATATATATATATGTATATATATATATATATATATATATATATATATATATATATATATATATATATATATATATATATATATATATATATATATGAGAATGTTATCATAAAACACAAAAGAATTAAAAAATAACAAAATAAAAGAGATGTAAAATAAAAAGTTCTAAATAAAATGCGACATCTGCTTAACTATGTACCTTCACTTTCATCATGACGTGATGATATATATATATATATATATATATATATATATATATATATATATATATATATATATATATATATATATATATATATATATATATATATATATAAACGATGAGAGAACAAAAATACTCAATAAAATGGCCAATTGAAATACGAGATAAAAGCAAAAGCAGACTCAGTAAATAAAAAATATAAAGAATAAACAAACAAAGAAAACTTCTGGTAAGACAAACAAACACAAAAACAGACAAAACCATACCAGAAGGAAGAAAGAAAAGAAAAAAAACACGACAGAAACATAAGAAAAGTGCAAAACAATGAAAGAAAAGAGCAAAAGTCGCCTCCGTCCTCCAGAGGTGTGGCAGCGAGAGATCGAGGGTCAGCTCGCAAGGAGGAACGAAGAACGGAGCGAGACCTTCCATTACCAATATTCTTATCATTGTTGATATTGCTATTGTTATTATTATCAAAACCATTATCGTCACTACTATCATTAATGTTATCACTAACATTACTGTTCTTATCATTATTATCATCGAATCAACTAAACCACAGCTAACATAGCGCACTCCCTAAACTACAGCTGACCTAGAGTGAGTCAGCTGTAGAGCAACTGACCCATATTGTTACCCTTTGGTTGACGAGATTCGAGATAGCTCTTGCCTGTGCCAGGTCCTATATGTCAGAGTATTCGACCCTCAAATGCTGCGCCCTCCTATGTGATGTGCACTCATTCTGTTTCCAGGCAAATCATATGATACTTGGCGGCCGAGGACAAATCTGGGAGATCGACGCGTCATGCTCCGCCCACAAGTTGAAGGGCCCCAGAGGACGAGTTGGGGGGACACCAATGTGAGACCTGCCGTTGGCTACATAGAGGTTGTGTAATATCGGAAGGGTGCAAATGCCTCTTCCAATCGTGGAGAGCGAAGCACACCAAGGAACTAACGTCAATTCCAATCAGCTGAGGCCTAACGGTGATCTTCAGACTAGGGATACGTCGACAACACTGTGAACCCCAGCGTCAACTTCGTCGCTCCAACCGCCGGTGCGCATACACAATAGTTCGAGTCACACTGCAGCAAAGGAATGAGCAATATACATATCATTATCATTATTACTATTGTTATCACTTTATTATTTTTTATGATTATGATGATCATTATCATTATCATCCATATAATTATCAGTATTATCATTATTATAACCACTATCGCTTTATCGTTGTTATTACTATAATCATTACAATTATTATAATTCAATCGTTGTTATTACCATAATCTTTCTTATTATGACATCCTTATTACTATTATGTTATTATCATGCCATTTTCATCATCTTCACTATCATTTCATATCTTTATATCTCATTGCTAAAGGAGAGCAATCGTGTTCATTTTCAATGTCCATCCTTCATTTCGTTATATAGCTATCTCGTCCTTAATTTCATCTGTCGGTGTACTGCATCTGTTTTTTTACCATAATAACATTAATCAGTTTGAAACCCAAAAAACTATTCAACAAACACACACACATACACATACACAATAAAAAGTGTAGCATTTTAACTCATCACCGACATTATTTATTCTTTAAAGCTTTAACCAATGCCACAATCTTCTTGAGAATGCGCCAACTGTCAGTATAATCCAAAATCATGTGTGGGATTCCTCGTTCTACAGCCTTTCACGCGAGATTCTATCTGTACCGTTTGTTTATCTATTTTGCAGTGATTATTATTGCTGTAGTACTCTACGGGTATGCCCACCACATTTCAGTATCTTTTCTTCCCTTTAGATATGTGATATCCTATTACAACATTTATCAAATGTCTATTCTAAGTTGATATGCTAGAGAATATAATCATGTTATTACCTTAATTTGTAATATAATGTTAGCAACAATGCCATGACTCTACAACAATGTATCAAAGCCTGCCCGTGCCTGTGCAGTTAGCCAGGGTGGTAAATAAAGAACTAAAACTAAAACTAGATTTTCTTCCCGCATCTTTATCAATTGAAAGGGAAATGATTGGGTATAAAGCATGGGAGATAAATGCTGTCGAGTGTTGTTTAATGAAAGGATTCATAAAAATTGAAATTAAGTATATCAGTTATCTGGCTTTGATACACATAAATCAAAAACATCGATTCAAGTTTAAAACAATATCAAAGCTGAAATAAAATGGATAGATATAACTCTCAATGAATAAATAAAAAGAAAAATAACTGATTTAAACCACAATATGCAAAAGCCATATACAGAAGAATGAAATAAAATCAAATAACATTTTCAAGTTAAAATGAAATATTCAAATAATACAAAA
>BOPN01001464.1:115000-120000 GCA_017312705.2 Penaeus japonicus
TCCGGCGGAAATAGAGCCCTGGCAGAGGGCGGGAGGAGCCGAGTTTTATGAGCTAATGGAAAAAAGATAAGCGTTCGAGAGACGCAGTCGGGAAGAAACTCCGAAGGATTAAGTCCCGACGATTACGATGGCGAGGAATCGATACGGTACGCGGGACAACGAAGGACTCCAATCGCCACAGGGTCAGCATTTGGAGGAGAGTCCCCGATACTAACGCCGTTTTCTGTGTCACTTTCGCCTGTCAAGTTGAAGAGTTGCTGTGAAGGAACCTGTCTGTGAAAGGGCATTCGTCGCCACGAGGGTGTTGCAGTTCCATCAGGGCCACTATCAGACTGTGTGATTCATTCCTTTCGCTATTAATCGGTATGTTCTGGCATTGGTGCATTGCCTTAATTAGGGAAGAGAATTGAGCTGAATTAAGGCGTTGCTTTAATTTGGGAAGAGAATTGAACAGAATTTTGAGCTGTGATAGAAATTGCGCTCTTTTTGTGCTTCACCTTTGTGTGTTACTTATATTCATATTCTGAATTACCACCCATTCTTCACATTTGTTTATGAATAAACAGTTTATTCAAAGACACCACCAAACCACAAGAACAGCAACAATAATATCAATGATAATGATGATAGTAATGACTGAGATCATAGTAAAATGATAATAAAAATAAAAATGATAACAATAACAATGATAATGATGATAATAATGATGACAATGATAAAAATGATGATAATGATAACGATAAAAATGTTAATGATAACATTAGTGAAAATGATGATGAGATAATCCTTATCCTTATTCACAACAATGATAATCAGGATGACGACGATGATAATAATGATAATGATATTAATGAGAGTTATAATGCTAATGCTAACAATGATAGCAATAATGATATACGGGACAAGTTTGGCGTGACCAACGAAAGTTGTGAACTTAAACTTTACTATTTTTCGGTAACACCGCCATTACTCAGAGGTTTGCACTGCATATCTATATACATATATGCAGGAGTGACGTTGCATCCTTCCTAAGTAACAAAATCTGTCTTCCTTCAACTAAATATACTTTCTTGAAATCATTCTCACATTACAGTTACCAAACAAAACTAATTTCTCTTTAGATGCTATTTTCTACACGTCTCCTCTGTTAGCATTTGCGCTTTGAAATATTCCAACCAATTTGTTCACTAAAATATCTTAATCGATCTTCACCCTCTAAGGAAGACCTAAGTCTGAACCGTTGCCTATCACGTGTACGGATCAAGTTTGGTGTCACCAGCGAAAATTGTCGGTATTACTATGCATACGGTGAACTTATGTGAACTTAAACTTTATTTACTATTTTTCGGTAACATTGGTTTATTTTCTTAAGTGGAACCCCCGAGGAAAACCTCTAACAATTATGAGAAAAAAGAGACGAAAGAAAATTAAAATAATTGTAATGTTGGCCCTTGAAGGCTCGTGGGTTTGTCTTGGTTCTCCGTATGGTGTGTGGGTTATAATAAAGAAAATGACGATTCTCCTTCTTTGATTTATTAGTTATATAAGACACAAAATAAAAAAATTATAATAGCTAAGGATAAACACAAGCCAGATTTTACGGGGCAGATGCTTTGCATGGATTTATATGCAGTATGCTGAGCCCAGCCTATGTCAGCATGTGCTGACTCGTGAGTGTGCGACAACGAGTGTTGACTCAAAGTCTGAGCTTAGTCCTTACCCACCGAGGTGCCCAGCCATAGCAGTCACTGCCAGGCAACAGTGGAAACTCACGAGCTTGGGCGGGGCTCGATTTGTCGACCACAGGGATGTGAGGCCGGCGTGCTACCACTGTACTAGCATGATAATAGCTTTTAACAATGGCTTATGGTTGGGTCTACTAATTTTCAAATGTCGCTAACTGAGCTTCTCAAATCTTATCAACAGGGTTTACTGAATTATTCTAATAGCTTATAAGGATTTGTATTTGTTTGTTTACTCTTTTTATTTTCTAAATCACCAATCCAGAGCGCATGATATTTTTATCCCCCCCCCGTTAGCCCTTATTTCCCCTTGCCGAGTTAAATTCATTGTTAGCCTTACTTTGTTCTTATATTTCTCCCCTTTGCCGTTAAAACTGGGTGGAATCACTAATATTCCTGACCTGGCCTCCAGCCCTCATGACACATAATACAAACAAAAATTATAACCGATGCCGTAACTCTTATCTCCCTCTCCTTTACTATTGATAATTTGTTTTCCATTCACTTTATTTTCTTATTTCCGACCGGATATCGATACCACTATCGAGCTGTCTCCTATGACGAACCACTACCTTAAGCACTTTCACTTGACACATTAATAAAACCTCTGGCGGCAAGGCTTCGGCAAACGGCATCGTGGCCAGTGACGTGTCTCTGACAATTACTCTCCTGTGAAGAAATTCGCGATGAAGAAACAGAATTCTAAATCCCTCTTATGATACCCTTCCCCCTACGTACCTTTTGGAATATAACTCAATACCCTAGTTATTCAATATACCTATAAAACTGAGACAAAAAGGGGCTCCCCAACAGAACCCACCCGCGTCCGGAGAGAGTCGGGATGAGGGAAAGTTAATCCAGGGAAGCAAAAGAGGCCCTCGTTCTCCTTTTCTTATTCATTCGACTCGCGCAGTTACGTTATCGTAAGCTATTCCAGAACAATATTCTTATTTATTTGAGGAGTTATTAACAACAACAACAACAACAAAAAAGATATATTAGAATTAAAATTACTATTAATGATATCGTACGTGCGACTCAGATGGTATTTCATGACGATTTAAAGTGACCTATATAACACATTTAAACGTTTTAGATAATGTCCCATCATAACCGATCCGGACAATGAAAATGATAACAATAATAGTAATAATGATAAGGATAGCAATAGTGTTGATGATGATGAAAGTTATAATAATAACGATAATAATAGTAATGATGATAACAATGATAATAGTGACGATAGCAATAATAATGATGATGATAGCAATAATAATAATGATGATAACAATAATGATGATAACGATAATGATAATAAAGATAATAAAGATAATAACAATGAAAATGATAATGATAATAATCAAGATAATGATAAGAATGATAATGATGTATGCATGTTGGTATATATGTGCTTAAAAACCAAGCATGAAAATCCTGTGCCTTAGTAAATATTATTCAGATGAGTTCGAGAAATACAGATCATCCTCGACCAGCTTCAACAGCTATGCAAAGGTATAAGGTGCTAGTCCGCCCCAACGTGCGTAAAGCCATGAGGCAAATCCTATCCTTTTTTGTTGTCCATCTTGCGAATAACAAACGGATACGTACTTGAGTCCCTAACGTAGGGGTGTTAGACGTAGCCTAAGCTTAAGCTTAAGCTTAACCTGGGAGCTAGTTCGCCTGTCTGTCCTTGCTGAATAAACTTGCTCTCATGAGTAAATCGAGAATGCTTTTTGTGTATTATTTGTTTTGCATATCATTTAACGAATAAATACTTGTACCGCGAGGGTCATGCTGTGAGAGTCCGCTGTTAATTCTTCCCTCTGTCACTCGCTGCTTGTGTGGACACGTCTAAAGGATACCCTTTTTTAAAACTCGCTTTCTCCTACTCGCGCCAACTCGCTGCCAGTTTGGACGCGGTCGAAGTCTCGGGAACGCAAGGTGAGCTCCGTGACGTACTGAGCTCCTTCTCGGCGCCAGGATATATCTACTTAAGGACCCAGTTAACGTGTTCTCATAACCGGGCGCTGAAAGGTAAGGGCGTAGTCTGGTTATACATCGAACAATTACTACTGAATGCAGCAAAAAAAAAAAAAAAAAAAGAGGAAAAAGAAGAAAAGAATCCCTCTTTTGGCCTTACGACAAAATTTTTCTCTCGCGCCCACTTTGCTCGGCGACGGGCGGCCCCAAAGTAAATTACGGCCGCCTCTTCACCTCGATGCATACTGAGGCGGAGATGTAAATATCGAGCAGGATCCGGCGGAAATAGAGCCCTGGCAGAGGGCGGGAGGAGCCGAGTTTTATGAGCTAATGGAAAAAAGATAAGCGTTCGAGAGACGCAGTCGGGAAGAAACTCCGAAGGATTAAGTCCCGACGATTACGATGGCGAGGAATCGATACGGTACGCGGGACAACGAAGGACTCCGCGAGGGACGCTCGCCGCTCCCTCCAAGGGGAACAATATTTAAATCATTATAGGCGTGTTTGTTTTTTCCACACACACACAACACACATACACACAAAACACGCATGGAATAGAATTTTCAGCAAGGACAGAACAACACTATCAGTTCTCCCGAATGTGCTGCATCGGTTTAAAGAGGTTTGAGAGCTGCGTTCTGCGAAAGAGCGCTGTTTGTGCAACCGCTTAGTGATAGTCATATGGAAGATAAGAATGACAGTGTAAATGATAGGCATGCTACCAAGAATCATATCATGAAGATGATACTCTGCAATCGGATTAAATGAATTAACAGACAAAGACAGAGTGAGATGACTTAAAGGCGACTGGAAAACACTGAAAACAAAAGCCACACATTTGTTTTACTGTTTAATGACACAAAACTGCGCGCTGGATCTACACACTAATTAAAACTTTTTCCAGTGTTACATTAATACCGTCTGGATGGCCAAAATAAAAATAAAAACAATTATGATAATAATTACGGTTATTATAGCACTTGTCAACATTCGTTTGTTGAGAAGCAACACCAACAAACAAGACAAGGAAGTGCCAAAATAGAAGCCAGTGTTATATTACGGAATGGTAGCGGTGCATCAATTTACAAAACGCACGGCATCATAAGCGAAGGAAGAGCGATGGCTGCGGGAAAGACCATGTAGGCACATTGCTCATCGAAAAGAAACTCATAAATCGGGCTGAGAAATTTTGCTCAAAGAAAGACATATCCGGGATATGTGCGGTGACACACGCAAGCACACACACACACACACACATACACACACACACACACACAC
>BOPN01001464.1:130000-135000 GCA_017312705.2 Penaeus japonicus
GAACTGTTCATCTCGGGGGCCCGCACACCCAACTCTCTTCCCTGATGCTGGCAAAATGGGAAACAATTCTGAACTTGGTTAGGTCCAGAATTCAGATCCCCTGGAAATGAGGGAGCGTCAAGGGTGGGAATCCGAATAAAAACGGAGTAGGGCGAGCTGAAGCAAAAAAACACAAGCAAACTAACAGCAGAGAAACAAAAAAACACTATTAAAGGAATTAAAAACACGATAAAAACATAACTAAGAAGGGAGAAATGATAATGAGAGAAATCAGAAACCCATCATAGAGCGAGAGCTCTGAGAGATCGAGAGATCGCAGAGAGAGAGAAAGAGAAAGAAAGGGACGAAAGGAATCCGTACAATAATAATAATATTATTATTATTACTATACTTGTAATCATCATGACTATCATCTTCATCGTCATTATTATCACTATCCCCATAACTAGAATGATAATGATTAATCATATTGTTATAATTACCATTAAAAAGGACACTTAATATCAACATGGAACTAACAACGACATCCGTAACAATATGAATAACAACGTGAAGACAATAACAAAAAATATGAATCACTCAAGAACATGATAAAACTTAGTCGCAGCAATAATAATAATAATAATTTAAAAACGACCCCCAAAACGCCTGTGATGGAAAGCAACAAGACAAGACAACATGAATGCGAAGATTAACATTATTTGTATAAAAAAGTAACATGAACCGGAGGAGAGAGAGAGAGAGGAGGAAGACACGAAAGAGTCAGAGACAAGGGCGCAAGAATGAGGCATTATGAGACGTTGTCAAAAACAGAGGGGAAGGCATGGCATGGGACGGGGAAGAACCAGAGGGGATAATGGAGAGGAGAGGAGAAGGGAAAAAAATCGGGAATAGACGAGCCATGAAGGAAGGAACGGAGGAGTTAACAAAACGAGGTAGGCTTGGAAGAAGAGGGGTAGGAAGGAAGGGGGGAAGGGAGCAGGGAAGAAAGGAAGACAGGAATGAAGTTAGGAAGAAAGGAAGGGTGAAAGAAAGAGGGCAGGAAGGAGGGAAGAAAGGAAGAGAGAATGGAAGGATGAAAGGAAGGAAGGAAGGGGAGAAAGAAGAAAGGAAGGAAGGAAAGAAGTAAGGACGGAAAGAAGGAAGGAAGAAAAGGAGGTAGGAAGGAGGGAGGAATTGAGGGAGGGAAGGAAGGAGGGGAGGAGGGAGGGGGGAGGAAGGGAAGGAGGGGGAGGGAGGGAGGGAGGGAAGGAGTGGGAGGGAGGGGGGAGGGAGGGAAGGAGGGGGAGGGAGGGAGGGAGGGAGAGAAGAACGGAGGGAGGGAGGGAGGAAAGGAGGGAGGAAGGGAGGGAAGGAGGGAGGGAAGGAAGGAAGAAAGGAGGGAGGGAGGAAAGGAGGGAGGAAGGGAGGGAGGGAGGGAGGAAAGGAGGGAGGATAGAAGGGCGTTAGAGAGGGTGGGAGGGAGGTAGGGAAGGAGGGAGGGAGGAATGGAGGGAAGGAAGGTAGGAAGGAAGAAAGGAAGGAGAGAGGAAGGGAAGGAAGGAGATAAGGAGGGTGGATAGAAAATAAATAGATGGAGATCGGAGACAGCGGGGAGGCAGAAGGGAGACCGAAAAAAAGGAAGGAAGAAGGAGACGGAAGAGAAAGCAGGAAGAGGGGAAGCAGAAGGGAAACAGAAACAGAACGGAGTAAAAGAGAGAACGAAAGGAGAACGGAGGTCGGAAGGAGACAAGGAGAAGGGAGGAAGGAGGGAGGAGGGAGGCAGAAGGATTCAGAAAAGGGAAGCGACAAGCTAAAGGGACCGCGAGGCGATACTTAAAGAAGAACGGAGAAGGTAAAAGAGATAGATAGATAGATAGATAAAAATGATTTATAGAGAGATAAATAGATCGAAATAGTGTGATAGATAGATAGAAATAGATAGATAGATAGATAGATAGATAGGGAGAGATAAATAGATAGATAGATAAAAATGATATATATAGAGATAAATAGATCGAAATATTGTGAAAAAAAGATAGAAATAGATAGATAGATAGATAGATAGATAGGGAGAGATAAATAGATAGATAGATAAAAATGATATATAGAGAGATAAATAGATCGAAATAGTGTGATAGAAAAATAGAGATAGATAGATAGATAGATAAATAGGGAGAGATAGATAGATAGATAGATAGATAGATAGATAGATAGATATAGATAGATAGATAGATAAATAGATAGACAAATAGATAGACAAATAGATAGATAGATAGAGAGAGATAGATAGATAGATAGAGATAGATAGATAGATAGAGAGAAACAGAAACGCGTTATATTGTAGGCAACGGAGATATAATGATATGATAAAATATAATGAATAAAATGAATAAACCAATAAACCATAGAGAGTGGAAGCCATAATGATAAAGGAAAAGACAAAGCGTCCAAAAGGAGGATTTTACCTCAAAAAAAGAATTTATGAAAATCCGGAAAATTTCTCGGCGAAGAATTCCCGGCGACGCGAAAATGCGAATGAGCGACGACATATCAAAGAGGCGGCGCCCCGAGGCAGTCGAGATTACGGCGGTGTCATAACGGGCGTAACTCTGCAACGTGACGAAGGAGCCGCAGGACCGACTCGCCCACAAAGACCCGCGCCGACACACGCTAAAGAAACACCATATTTTGGGCGGCGAAGTAATCTTGCAAATGTCCTTCCACTATGCTGTCTGGGACGTGGATGTCACAGGAGGGCGGGGAGGGTGGGAGGGGGGAAGGGGCGAGGTGGGCGCGCCAGGTGAGGGCGCGGTGGAGGGAGGGGGAAGGGGTGGGGGTGGATACAAAGAGGTTTCCACTGTAAACTTGATGTACGCACACCTTATGTTCCTCTCTCTCTCCCCTCCCCCTCCCCTCCCACCCTTCCTTCGCTCCTCCCCCCACACTCACGCGGCCTACGTATGTGTATGCACTCCGGGTTTGGGATGAAAATATGATCAGATTATGCCTAAGGCTTGCATAATGCTCGCTGTGAGATTATGTCTACCACTCATTTGAATTTAAAACTTGGAAAAATCAGGATACTCGAATTGTTGCACAATAAAGACAAACAGGTAAACACACGAACAAACAAATAGCAATTGTCCTCCCAGAAAAGATTTAGTGTTGCGTTGTATGCAGCAGATAAGCCGATTGAAATCATACAATTTGGCCTTGTGCTGCCGCGTGTAAAACCGAGTGTAAATCCTGTAAATACGGGATCAACACTAAAAGAGTGCCACCGTCGACAAGGTGACACATTTCACCCGGCCGGGGAGCTCACGCGGATCACCGGTTGTGCAGTGTTGGGTGTTGCAGTGTGTATTACTGCAACTTCACACGCAATGAACCAAATTCACACACACACACGCAGACACACACACACACAACCACACACACAACCACACACACACACACACACAACCACACACACACACACACACACACACACACACACACACACACACACACACACACACACCCCCCCCCCCCCCCACACACACACACATAAGCACGCGCAAACCCACACGATAGACTTAAAAATGATATGGACATCCACATAGAACATAGAACCGATATCGTGAATAACCAATAATGACCTTATTTACGAAACTCTTTGACTTACGAGAGGTGGGTCGATGATTATTGAAAAAAGTCGAAAGGAAAAAGAAACCCGAGTTCCCGAGGAAAGAGAGTATCACTAATGATGTTCATTACCACTATCAACATCATCACCATTCTTATTATCATTGTCAGCGATATTGTTATTATTATTATTATCTGTGATGTCATATTAATGTTACTACTATCATCATCATTTTCTTTACTATCATCAATGTTGTTATTGCTGTTATTACTATCATTATTATTGTTATTACTATCATTATTATTATTGTTATCATTATCATTATCAACATCATTTTAATTGTTATTATTATTATTTTTTGTCACCATTTTTATTATTGGTATTATCATTATTGTTATTATTATTATTATTATTATCATTATTATTATTATTATTATTATCATTATTATTATTATCATTATTATCATTATTATTATTATTATCATTATTATTATTATCATTATTATTATTATTATTATTATTATCATTATTATAATTATTATTATTATTATCATTATTATTATTATCATTATTATTATTATTATTATTATTATCATTATTATTATTATTATCATTATCATTATTATCATCACTATTATCATTATCATTATTATTATTATCATCATTATCATAACATCATTTACATTACTATTAGTGTTATTATTATTGTTATCAATATCATTGTCATAATTGTTTTATCATTATTATTATTATTATTATTATTATTATTATTATTATTATTATTATTATCATATTATTATTGTCATTATTATCATCATTATCAGCATCATCATTATTGTCATTATCCTTACTTTCATTATTGTTATTATCAATATAATAATGATAATAATAATAATAATGATAATAATAATAATAATGATAATAATAATAATAATAATAATAATAATAATAATGATAATGCTGCTAATGATTGTAATAATGATTATTATCATTTATGTTATAGATTATATCATTATAATCATTGCTATTATCATTATCATCATTTGTTGCTATTATCGTTATCTTTATTATTATTATTACTGTTTTTTTTATCATCGTTATTATCATTGCCATTAATAGCAGCATTACTACCACTAATTGTAATATCATTATAGCTATCGTTATTACTTCTTTCATTATTATTATCATTTCTATTATTGTCATCATCATCATCATTATCTTTGTTATCATCATCATCAAACCTATATTTTAATAATTTTTATATAATCATTATTATTATTTTCATCATTGTTTCTATCATTATAATTGTCATCATTATTATCATATCATAATTGTTATCATATCATAATTATAACATTATATAATAATAATTATCATTGCCATTATTGTTATT
>BOPN01001464.1:203466-205966 GCA_017312705.2 Penaeus japonicus
GATAAAGTTTTAGGTCGAGGCTGAAATCCCTGAAACGCTGCACGCCGTTTTACTGAATATCAGGGCAATATTTTGAATAACATGGAACTCGTGTGTGTGTCTCGCAACAGACAAGCGCCAACGCCACTTTGTGTTTTGTTTATTTTTCACTTTTCTCACTTGCTGATTCTCTTTCTTCATGTTTTATGTTTCTTAATGATTTTCGTCGTCATGTCCACATCGGCCTTGTCATCTTATCTTATCCATCATCACTTTTTTTCATAATCATCAACATCGTCATCATCATCATCATCATCATCATCATCATCATCATCATCATCATCATCATCATCATCATCATCATCATCACCATCCCCATCATCATCATTACCAACGTTATCTTACCAATGTTGAAAACAAAAAGAGCAGCAATAACACAGATAAAAATAACCTCCAGAATCATTTTTTATCAACAACATCATCCCTGTTATTAAGATATTCCGTTTCCCTCTCTGTATCCAGCGCTCCCCATCCCTCGGCCCTCCCTGTCTTTCGATTCCGCAAATGCTCACTATAATCAAAGCCAAAAGCTCTCTGACTCGAGCTTACTAATCCCAGCGGATCCAACCGGTGTCTCCGATGCTCTTCGGCTGTGACGGAGGGAAGTTTTCGGCCGCCGAGGATGGAAACTTGTTAGGGGGAAGGAAGGAGGGAGGGAGGGAGGGAGGGAGGGAGGGGGAGGGGGTTAATGCTTAGGCTGGGTTGCGTTTCAAAAGTCATATTCCAAATGGGAGGACTGGAGGCTTTGTTGCAATTCTATATCAGTGAGCATTAAGAGCTGCGCACTTTTTTAATGGGGGGGGGGGGGGCGAGCTTCTCTCAGGTGGATCGCAGTGTTGTTGTTCTTTGCGATTTGCGATTTACTCCGTGTAATGCTAAATGTGTGTGATCTTATCTTCGTGGTTATTAATGGGGTCGTGAAGATTACGCCTCTCATTGTCAGTCCATTAAAGCGAGCAAAAGAATTAGCTCACTCACTTCGTTAAATATGGAAATTTGCTTTAAAGATCCTCGGTAGTTGGTCAAAGCGCAAAGCAGTTTAGCAGGTAATATATGCGATTGCTGGCTACGTACGTATATTGCTGTTAACCGAATGTTTTGCGGAGGAGCCCTTTTACGGGTTTGAGAGCTACGATTACGAGCATGATAGAGGTAACTGTCGGTACAAATTATGATCTTGTTTTATGATTATCTGTTGTTTATGGGTGAAGTGGCATCATCATTCAATTTCATATCCAATGAGATGTCTCAACGTAGTTATGTCAATAGAGGCTCTTCCATCCTCTAACACGGAGCGACGGGGAACACACAATACAGTCCCGTGCCCGCGGTGCCAATGTGGCCCTCGATATGGCCTTCCACTCGGGCCAAAGGAAGCTTTGATATGTAATACGCATCTCCCCTATCTACGCCCCCTGGAGCTGCTGTTCGTCCATCTATCTAATATCTTTTTTTGCTGTTTTTTTTGTTTTACTTTCCCCGCGTCCGACACTTCGTCCCATGGAACTGGTAAACAGGAGGCGGCATTTCCCTCGACTCTGCGAGGATGGAAGACATGCCAAACGCGCCATAAATCTTCCTCTCGGACGACTCATCCTCCCCTCCCCCCCCCCCCCCTCCCCCCCTCACGTCCTCCATCTCACACTCCTCCCGACTCCCAGCGCGACCACCCATATTATTGGTTTTCAATGTGTGTACTCTAGACCAGGCTTCAATATTGGTCTTGTGGTTCCTCCTTGGCGTCCTCCTTCCCTCCTTCCCTCTCGTCTCCCTGGGCTTCCTCCTCCTTCTCCTCAACGCCCTCCTCCTCCTTTCTTTTGGAACCTCCTTCTCCTCCCCTCCCCTCCTCCTCCCCCGCCCCTCCCTGCCCTGATTTCTCCCACGTCGTCGCCGGAGACTCCTTCCTTCCTCCTTCCTTCCGCCCCCAGTGTTTGCCTCGAGCCCTCCTCTCGCCTCCTCCGCCCGGTCTGCCATTACTCTTCCGTGAATAATAGTAGAGTCTACGTAAAGCAGGTTCAATGGTTATAGCGATACTATTGGTCGCGATAACAATTACGGCGATGGAAGATCATATATCACAATAATATTAATACCAATAAGGGGAACGGGGATTTTCGAAACATTCTGATCTATTACACAAATAAAAAATAGTTTGCATTCTTTCCATTTGAAATTTCAGGGGAGGCTGAGAGTGTCTTTTATCATTATTTAATCAAATATTGATCGACAACGCTTATCGCAGGTAGGCCTACTTTACCATACTATAAATTGATTAAAGCTTGTCAGATCCCAAGTCTACCAACATTGACGGGGATACTATGTAATTTTCTCAATTTCCTATTGGCGTTATTCTAATACATAATATATATATATATATATATATATATATATATATATATATGTATATATATATATATATATTTATATATATATATATATACACACACACACACACACACAC
>BOPN01001464.1:215966-218466 GCA_017312705.2 Penaeus japonicus
AAAGTCAAGACTTCCTATAGGGAATGGAAGAGAAAGAATGAAAGAAAGAAAAGACTTCCTATATTGAACGGTAGAGAAAGAATGAAAGAAAGAAAAGATTTCCTATAGGGAACGGTAGAGAAAGAATGAAAGAAAGAAAAGATTTCCTATAGGGAACGGTAGAGAAAGAATGAAAGAAAGAAAAGATTTCCTATAGGGAACGGTAGAGAAAGAATGAAAGAAAGAAAAGACTTCCTATAGGGAACGGTAGAGAAAGAATGAAAGAAAGTCAAGACTTCCTATAGGGAATGGAAGAGAAAGAATGAAAGAAAGAAAAGACTTCCTATTGCGAACGGTAGAGAAAGAATGAAAGAAAGAAAAGACTTCCTATAGGGAACGGTAGAGAAAGAATGAAAGAAAGAAAAGACTTCCTATAGGGAACGGTAGAGAAAGAATGAAAGAAAGTCAAGACTTCCTATAGGGAATGGAAGAGAAAGAATGAAAGAAAGAAAAGACTTCCTATTGCGAACGGTAGAGAAAGAATGAAAGAAAGAAAAGACGACAGAACAGAGAAAGAATGAAAGAAAGAAAAGACTTCCTATAGGGAACGGTAGAGAAAGAATGAAAGAAAGAAAAGACTTCCTATAGGGAACGGTAGAGAAAGAATGAAAGAAAGTCAAGACTTCCTATAGGGAATGGAAGAGAAAGAATGAAAGAAAGAAAAGACTTCCTATAGGGAACGGTAGAGAAAGAATGAAAGAAAGAAAAGATTTCCTATAGGGAACGGTAGAGAAAGAATGAAAGAAAGAAAAGATTTCCTATAGGGAACGGTAGAGAAAGAATGAAAGAAAGAAAAAGATACTATAGGGAACGGTAGAGAAAGAATGAAAGAAAGAAAAGACTTCCTATTGCGAACGGTAGAGAAAGAATGAAAGAAAGAAAAGACTTCCTATAGGGAACGGTAGAGAAAGAATGAAAGAAAGTCAAGACTTCCTATAGGGAACGGTAGAGAAAGAATGAAAGAAAGAAAAGACTTCCTATAGGGAACGGTAGAGAAAGAATGAAAGAAAGAAAAGACTTCCTATAGGGAACGGTAGAGAAAGAATGAAAGAAAGTCAAGACTTCCTATAGGGAATGGAAGAGAAAGAATGAAAGAAAGAAAAGACTTCCTATTGCTATATATATTCCTAGTCCCTGAAAATGACACAGTAGGTAAAACCCTTGAGCATAAGAACCACGGCAGAAGGACCAACGAAAACGAAGGAGAGCGATTAACGGAAGAGACGCGACGGACGCGACAGAGCGCAGCGGGACGGCGAGGGAGATGATCCGGAAGAGAAGCGACTTACAGACGGCGACCACGCTGGAGGAGGGGCAAGGGAAGCCTCCTTGGCCTCGAGTATGGTCGTCGTGAGACACAAAGCCGGAATCGAGATGGAACGACGCGCCACAGGCTGTCAAGCGGGATTTTCCCACACTAACTGTCATTAGAAGGGGACATACAGACCGTTCCCAGAACACGCGACGAGGAAAGAGAAAGAATGAAAGAAAGAAAATATAGGAAACGGTAGAGAAAGAATGAAAGAAAGACAAGACTTCCTATAGGGAACGGTAGAGAAAGAATGAAAGAAAGAAAAGACTTCCTATAGGGAACGGTAGAGAAAGAATGAAAGAAAGAAAAGACTTCCTATAGGGAACGGTAGAGAAAGAATGAAAGAAAGAAGAGACTTCCTATAGGGAACGGTAGAGAAAGAATGAAAGAAAGAAGAGACTTCCTATAGGGAACGGTAGAGAAAGAATGAAAGAAAGAAGAGACTTCCTATAGGGAACGGTAGAGAAAGAATGAAAGAAAGAAAAGACTTCCTATAGGGAATGGAAGAGAAAGAATGAAAGAAAGAAAAGACTTCCTATAGGGAACGGTAGAGAAAGAATGAAAGAAAGTCAAGACTTCCTATAGGGAATGGAAGAGAAAGAATGAAAGAAAGAAAAGACTTCCTATAGGGAACGGTAGAGAAAGAATGAAAGAAAGAAAAGACTTCCTATAGGGAACGGTAGAGAAAGAATGAAAGAAAGAAGAGACTTCCTATAGGGAACGGTAGAGAAAGAATGAAAGAAAGACAAGACTTCCTATAGGGAACGGTAGAGAAAGAATGAAAGAAAGAAGAGACTTCCTATAGGGAACGGTAGAGAAAGAATGAAAGAAAGAAAAGACTTCCTATAGGGAACGGTATAAAGTGTGACGGAGTTGCGTTGTCACTGTTTCGAGTTGCAGGAAAGCGCGGGAAGTTAATGCTTTGCTGTAGCCTAAGTTTGGGGGTCGTGTTAATTTGAGGTTTGTGTTGGAAGTAAAGTTGTTAAGTTTAACTGAAGGTCTTGCAAGATTAGGTACTGGGGTCATTAAAGAAAAAGTTGAAGCAATTAGACAGAAAGTATACGATGTCTCTGGGTTTCTGGATGGATAAAACATATCATGATGTTCTCATATTTATATAAGGGAGGAGGACTATTTGACTTAAGAATC
>BOPN01001464.1:240966-243466 GCA_017312705.2 Penaeus japonicus
ATATCTTCTTTAGTAGGGTTGTGGCAACGAAATCATATACAGCGGGCGAGCAAGGCTGCGAATTTGGGCGAGACGAAGTGCCCGCGGACGATTATGAGAAAGGTACTTGAGCAGAGATGAAATGGGATCATTAACAGGTGCGGCGTGAGGCGGGCAAAGGGTGGAGGCAGGAGGTGCGGCGTGGGCGGCGGAGTCCTAGCTAGGGCCTGGCAGGGTGGGTTGTAGGGAAGTGCCGAGAGCGGAGAGCTGTAGGGGCATCGCCCCGCCGACCATTTGTTAGCCAGACGTGTAATTTTCTCGTCGGGCCCCCTGGTGCCAATTGCTTTTACGTTGAAACGGGGCCCCGCGCGTCCCCCGGGCGTGGGGCGGCCCTCGGTGATTATCTTCCTCTCTCTCTGGCGTCGTCAGGCTTCCGGATTCGTCTTTCCGTCAGTGCTTCTGGCTGGAGGAAAGTATCGGTTTATAGATTTTACAGTAGAGATCTCGTTAAAAGGCCATCGTCAGCAGCGCGAGGCCCTCTTATCAAATCTGATTCAGGGGAAGAAGCCTTTCTCAAAGTTATCTCCTTTAAGTAGTCGAGTTGTTATTGATCTTCCTAACTGCTTTTGTCACTTCGACTATGTGGGGTTCTATGTCTGTCCACATTATGTATTTATTTCCTGAAATTCTCTCTCTCGCTGTTCCCCTCCCCTGTCTGTCTGTCTGTCTGTTTGTCTTCTCTCTCTCTCTCTATGTGTATTGATATTATCATTATCCTTTTGATTATTATCATTAAGTGAAATATGATTATCATTAGCATCATTATTATGATCATCTTTATAATAATAATGATTACTATCATCATTATCATAAACATTATTATCATCATGATTGTTGTTATTAATATTGTTAATAATATCATTAATGTTATCAGTAGTAGTTTCAGTATCACTATCATTATTCTTATTACTATTGTTATTGTCATTATTACCCTCATTATTTTCATTATTATTATTGGCTTTTTTATCATAACTTTTTATCATCATCATCACTATCATTATCCTATGTGTTATATTGGTTAACATATCATATTGGTTATCATAATTATTAATATTAGGAGTAATATTACTTTTAGTGTTATTACTACTAATAATACTAACACTGTTGATATCCTCATTATTGTTATTATTATTATATTTATTGTTATTATGATCATTATCATTATTACTTTTATCATTATTACGCTTATCGTTTTTATCAATAGTAATACTGATAACGATGACAACATAACAATGATAACTATCATTATAACAATCATTATCATTATCATCATTGTCATAAGTATTGTCATCATTGCTACTAAAAGAACTACTGCTACAATAACTGCTACTAATACTGCTACTACTACTTCTACGGTTACAGATACTACTATCATGACTACCAATTTTATCATATTAATAACATTACTCTGCAAGATGTTAAAAGAAATACCATGCTCCGAAGGATATAACTGATTTACATTTGTCTTGTGATGTCTCGTAAATCTAATTTGGTAAACACTACCTACACAAGCTTCTAGAGAACTTCATGCAAAAGGCCTGCATAGAGAAAGGAAGGAAGGAAGAAAGATATTACAAGAACACACGTATATTTAATATCAGCTCGTGACTACACACCATATTACGATCTTCTGAAAGTATGGAGATGAAAGAGACAAGAGATTTATATGAAGAAAATAGTATTACTGGAGCCAACACTTGTCTAACAAGGTGAACCCGGAAACTCGTATGGAAATGTAGATTTTCTGTCTAGCAACATGTCTGTCTGTTGGTAATTTTATGCATCAATCTGTCTATAAGTTTATATATCTATCTTTCTATCAATTTATATATCTATTTCTATGTTCATTCGCATTTTTTTCTCTGTGCTAACAAATTCATCTATCTCTATATCAATTTACCTATCTACCTATCAGTTTATCAACACTCATACATCCCTAAGTACATATATTGAGTACAATGTGCCATTATACGCATTGCATTTAACCAGTGATTAATGGTATGATGTATTTAGACACCGAATGCTCTCATTCATCATTTTCAAAGGTTTCATGAGGGTTGTTAGGAATGTTGTTAGGAAAACTTGAAACTGCTAACCAAGGAGGAGCTCAGAGTAATCAGGGGATCCACATGTGGATCTGAATGTGTCTTATCGCAGAAAGTATTTCCACTATCCACCGACTAATAATTTTGATCTCTTGTTCCCCGCGCATTGTGGAAGAAAAATCCACTTTAAGCTCCTTCCAATTTTCTTCTAATCTCCTTTTCGATAAACACTTCGTTTCTCTTTGGTCGACACCTAATCATACAATTCTGCTAGAACTTTTGGTTGATTTTCCCAGGATCTATTTGTCTTTCTAAATTCGGTGTGACGTTATGCGAATATATAATGTGCGCTCCACAACAGGCGAAGTTTGCTTCTATGTTGACTTTTGGAATTTTCTCTTTGATGTTGCCTTTAC
>BOPN01001464.1:248466-250966 GCA_017312705.2 Penaeus japonicus
GAGAGAGAGAGAGAGAGATAAAGCGAAGGATGAGCGTTCGGCCAGAAGAGTTAAGGGAATGACCAGTAGGCAGAAGCCCTGCGTCTGTGAAGGAATTGATCGAGAAGCATGTCTAACCTTTTTCCCCGTGGATGCTGCGGCCAAGGTGATGCTCTCTGAGCGAAGATAAGCCATTTCTCTCAACTATTCGTTCGATCTCTTGGGAATTCGTCATTATCAGGAGGCGAGTTGAAGGCATGAAGAATGACGAATGAAAGATGAATGCATGATTCAGAACAAAAATGAAATCAGACTCACGTCTCGAACATGGATCAACAAGGGGACAGTCCACGAAGAAGCCAAGGGCGTCGGGCGCACGGTTGCGAGCGAAAGATTTTCCCCGAGGCAACGGCCGGACAAACAACGGCTCCTGACACGCCCTTCTTGAGCCGATATTGTTGTTTATTTTCCAATTACTTGTGGTCACTCGCCCGCCAGTCCAGTCGGCAGCGCTCGGACCTCCGTTTCCCTGCCTCTCCGAGACGCCGGCTCCCGGAAGGAGGAATATACTGTTGACCTTATTATTTGAGGGATTATTCGGCTGCGCTCCTCTTTGCAAGGACTCGAATGCTGCCGTAATTATTGGGGGTGAACATTCATTTCGGAGTGGAGAGCACTCTTAGGACTTCAAGTTCATATTTGCCGACCAAATTTATTCTTAAAAAAAAAGAAGCATATTAATGTGCTTTTTTCTGGAGCCTTCTACTATCGGAGGCGATCTGTTTGGAGCAAGGATGAGGTTCCAAACATCGGAGAGTAATGATAAAGAGCAGATGCACTGCCTTGGATCCATATACAAAGAAATCACACACACACAAACACACATACACACAGAGAAACACACACACACACACACACAGAAAGAGAAACAGAAACACACACGCACGCATATAAAAAAAACACCACAAACATCTTCATCTTCCGTGCAATGGCAGTAAGACAATTAGACGGAAGTCAGCCTATCAAAGGTGGACAGCAATTTGAAATCCCAGTGAGTGTTAGGGCGGTGTTTTGAGCGAGGGCTGGCGGCTGAGGAAGGGAGCCAGAGCCCATTGAATGGCTTATGCGTTCACATATTGTGTTAGAACCAGCGTGATGTTCTGTGCCCAGGATAGCAAGATGAATAGAGCATTGGAGCGATATTCTGAATGGAAAAGCCTTCTCGATAAAAATGATGTTTCAAGCACAGTTGTTTGCAAAAGCTATATTCGACTTGATTTGAGGAAATTGAGGTTTTAGCACTTTTTGTAATGTTTCTGGAGAAAATGATGGAATAGCATTTTCGTGAAAAGGTCAATGGGATGACGCAATGCGTTATTTAAGAAGAGTTTGTACGAACTATTGTAAAGATAATCCCTTATCGAAGAGAAGTCATTAAATACTCAACTGATTGATGTAGAAATGGCTTTCACTTGGACATTTTATAATACTGAAGTGAATTGATCAAATAGTTAATTCCTAAACCAGTAAAAAAAAATCTTTTGAAAATAGTAGTATATAGGTAATTTTTACATACGAAACGGTGACTTAACATGAAAAAGTAGCAAAGCTCAGATTAAACCAAACTCCCTCTACATAAGCTGAAGAATCTGCAAAACTGCCGAGAGCTCAATGGGAACCAATCATCCACCGCCGATGGTATTTCTCGGCTTATTCACTGTGCGGTTTTGGCGGAAGGATCTAGAATGTTCGTAAAACCCGCTGGTCACGTGGCTGTGTGGTGAATGATGTGGTGAAGGAAAATAGGAAGAAGGAGGAGTGGGAGAAGAGGTTGGAGGACACTTCGTTTGGTCTTAAGATAATACATTTACTGTGGAAAATGAAGTGGAAGTTTCACCTGGTTTGTACCTTAGTCCGCGAAAAAGATTCTATTAAGGAAACATCCCTTGTGTACTTTGGCTTCCAGGTCTCAAGGGGAGGGGAGTCCGTAACCGCACCAGTTAGTTTGTTGGTGAAGGATTCACTCAGGGGTTCAAATTTCTAATATGTGAAGATGAGTATATGTATTTACATAGCGGTAGTGATCTTACACACACACACACACACACACACACACATACACACACACACACACACACACACACACACACACACACACACACACACACACACACACACACACACACACACACACACACACACACACACACACACACACACACACACATATATATATATATATATATATATATATATATATATATATATATATATATATATTCATAACTATTTACAGGAGTGTGTGTGTGTCTGTGTGCGCGCGTGTGAGTGTGTGTCCACAAATCTACAAATCTACACACACACACACACACACACACACACACACATATACACACGCATTGTTCAGTGTGTGTGTAAACCCGATTCATGGGAAGAAATCTTCGGCGTCCTGAGAGTCCCCCTGTACAATTAAAATTCCGCTAGATTCTGAGGTTCCAAGGCGTGTAGCGTGAAGTTTCTT
>BOPN01001464.1:268466-273466 GCA_017312705.2 Penaeus japonicus
CAGTAAAAGCACTTATAAGACATCTTCTCCCTTGATGAAAAACAAAAAAACAAAAAAAAAAACTGCATACAAAGACCTCAAAAAGTACAAGCTTATAAAACACACTTTTTTTTTTCTTTTTTTTTCTTTTTTTTTATCACAGGCTGCCTCTTAGCAACAGAAAGAGCCCTGGTTGTAGTGACGTCACACCAAGGACACTTTCGAATGATTCCCTCTCAACGATAGTCCTCTTTCATCTCAATGGAATAACTTACGAACAATTCTCTGTGGCATTAAAAGGATTATGGAAAGATAGAAAATGATGGTGGTATTTCAGTGAGATAAGGATCTTTTCCCCCCAAGATGATGCCTTAGAGAACCAACGTCTGAGGGAAAAAAAGAACGAAAAAAGAATGCAAAATGGAGGAATGAAAGCAGCAATATTGTTGATGAAAATGACATCAACAACGATTACTGTAATAACAGACACATAATGATGATGATAATGATAAAAATAATGATGAGGATAATAAGGATAATGATAATCTTTATTATCATCATCATAATGTTAATAATTATGACAATGATGATGATAACAATGTGAATAATAACAATGATAATTGTATTGATAACTATAATATTAGTGATAAGGATGAGGATGATAATAATGATGAGAATGAGGATAATAATAATGATAAGGATGATGATGATAATAATGATAATGATGATGATGATAATAATGATAATGATGATAATAAGGACAATGATAATATTGATATTGATAATAGCAATAATGATTAATGACAATGATGATATTAATGAAAATAAGGATTATGATGATGGTGATGATGATAAGGATAATGATAACAAAATGATAATCATGATAACTACATTGCCAGTGATGATGATAATAGCCAAAACGAATCCCCTTATCGTTGTCTCCAGGCCAACCGCGATATGCTGACGTTGTGCCTGGAGTCACCTGTACAACCCCCTCCCCCCAACCTCACCCCACGCCCTCCTGACATGAAGCCGGAAGCAAGTGCCTCGTGGAGAGGGTTAGCCTAAAGATGGGCTTATCTAATATGTGTACACAGTGATATGATGCGTACATATCTTCATGACTTACATTTTATTTTATTTTTTTATTTATTTATTTATTTATTATTATTATTTTTTTTTTGATGTGTACATTGTTTGGCATTCTGGTGAGGACATGGTATGCTGTTGTCTGTTGGTGCATTTCTTTCTATTTTCTCCATTTCTCAGTCTCAGTTTCGCTCTCTCTCTCTCTCTCTCTCTCTCTCTCTCTCTCTCTCTCTCTCTCTCTCTCTCTCTCTCTCTCTCTCTCTCTCTATATATATATATATATATATATAAATATATATATATATATATATATATATATATAAATGTATATATATATATACATATATATATATATATATATATATATATATATATATATATATATATATATATATATGTATATATGTATATATACACACATATATATATATACATATATATATATATAATAATAATAATAATAATAATAATAATAATAACAATAATAATAATAATAATATATGTAATATAATAATAATATTATATATATATTATATATATATACATATGTATATATATATATATATATATATATATATATATAAATAAATACTAGTGTAATAGTATAATAATAATAATAATAATAATAATAATAATAATAATAATAATAATAATAATAATAATAAATAATAATAATAATAATAATAATAATAATAATAATATCATATGATATGAAACATTAATAATAACTTAAATAATAATAACAATAATAATAACGTATATATGTATATGCTTACTCTCTATCAGTCTCTCTCTCTTTCCCCCCCTCTCTCTCTCTCTGTCTCTCTCTCTCTCGCTCTTTCTCTCTCTTTCTCTTTATTTCTTTACAACTCTGTCTATGTATCAATCCCTCTCTCTTTTATCTCTCTTTCTCTTTCTCTGACTCTCTCTCTATCTCTCTCTCTTTCTTTCTCTTTATTTCTTTTTAACTCTCTCTGTGTATAGCTGTCTATCCATCAATATATTTCTCTTCTCTCTCTCTCTCTCTCTTTATTTCTTTTTAACTCTCTCTGTGTATAGCTGTCTATCTATCAATCTATCTCTCTTCCTCTCTCTCTCTCTCTCTCTTTCTTTTTTTTCTCTCTCTTTCTGTGTTTCTCTGTATCCGCGTCTGTTATTAAGTCTAGTTGTCAGGCGAGTGAAGAAGTGAGAACGAGAAAGAGAGAGAGAACGGAAGTGAGTGAAACATGTGAGAACGTTCCTTGACGACGACCGTGCGCTGAAAGAATGTGTCCATGTATCCTGCAACCTTGTGTTTTTACTGGCAAGTCAACTTCTCCCTCAGAGCAATTATTTCCTCTCCAAGAAGGATATTAATATGTCCTGGCTTCCCCCTCCTTGAAGTTGGCCTTATTACACCCTGCGGCGCCGGCGGAGACGGGGGGCGGGGAGGGCCGAGGCTTAACTTCGGAGGATATCTTTTGAGGATGTCATCCACAATTAGGCAATAAGATATGTGTTCTAATATATGTGGATGGAGATAACAAATGTGGAAGTGTGGGTGCAAAGTGGAAGCGGCGAAATCTGCGCTGATTCCTGTTCTACTCCCTGGTCTGTCCATGCGGAAGGACACAAGCAGTGCTGTGGTGCTTCTCGCAGATACGAGTTTCTGCTTCTGATGTCAAATGCCCGAGGACTGACTTCTTTACATCTTAGATTTACGAGCTTGAAAAGAGTTAAATCTCTCTTTCTATGCTATTCCATCTCTCTCTCTCTCTCTCTCTCTCTCTCTCTCTCTCTCTCTCTCTCTCTCTCTCTCTCTCTCTCTCTCTCTCTCTCACTTTCACCACGCCTACATGCCTGTTTTTTCCCACCGAATCCTTTGCACTTTCCCTACAGCCTGTAGGAAGCGCAGGAAATGACAGCAGAGTCCGCGGAAATGGAGACTTAATCCTTGACGCGAGGCACTGGCCCGTGCATAGCTCGTCACTCAGTTATCTGTCCCGAATTTGAGTCATCTAGCTTTGTGTGATATTTGATGTACTGGTTGTTCGTCTTAAAAGGGTCATGCATATATGTCTGTGCCCCTGTTCTCCCCTCCTTTCTTATGGAAAGAAGCAGACGCAAGGAGAGAGGGGAAGGACGAGGTAAATCAATTTACGAGCATAAGGTAAGCCTAACATGATAATTTTAAACCGGATGCCGCAGTGGCCTACCCCGTGGAAAGCTTTCACGTCAAAAACCTCTCATGTTTCCATTAGTCTGCCGTAAGCGCGCGGTTGGCTCGCCCTCCGCGCGCCCATTACGCTGATGGGGAGACGGAAGGCGTTGTAGGGTAAGATGGGCGTATTGAGGTTAACGACGTCGTCGCGCCAGGAGAGAGAGTGGTAGATGGAGAGACAGAGGGAGCGAGAGGAAGTCTCAGACAAAAGGGAGGATGTAAGGAGGGTGTACGTACGTTAAAACAATAAAACCTCAGGGAAAAGTGAGTTTATAAAGCAGTCCAATTAAGGGTGTTCGCTCACTCTCATCTTTTAATTAGTCACCTTCATCGGACACTGATATCCCCCCTTGCCATTGTGATTCGCTCTCGAGTCGCAGGAAGGGCGTAGCGCAAAGGCGGATGGGGACGGAAGGAGCTCGCTCGCCTAGGATCTTCTCCTCTCGGAGGAGGAAGGAAGGGAGTGGCGAGGAACCGGGAAAACAACAAGGATTTAGAACAAAGAACCTGGAACGAAGGACCTGGAAGGTAGGACCTGGAAGGTAGGATCTGGAAGGAAGGATCTTAAAGAAGGACTTGGAAAGATGAACCTTGAAGGAAAGACCTGGAAGGAAGGATCTGGAAGAAGGACTTGGAAGGATGGACCTGGAAGAAAGAACCTGGAAGGAAAGAACTGGAAGGAAGGACATGGAAGGAAGGACATGGAAGAAGGACCTGGAAGGAAGTCTCTGGAAGGACTTGGAAGGATGGACCTGGAAGGAAGGACCTGGAAGGAAGGACCTTTAAGAAGGACCTGGAAGAAAGGATCTGGGGGAAGGACTTGGAAGGAAGGACCTGGAAGGAAGGACCTGGAAGAAGGACCTGGAGGGAAGGACCTGGAAGAAGGACCTGGAAGGGTGGGATCTAAAGGGAAAGACTTGAAGGAAGGACTTGGAAAAGAGGACTTATAAGGAAAGACCTGGAGAAAAGAGAAAAAAAAAAGAACTTGGAAAAAGAACGAGTGGGTAAAAAGCTACGCAGGAATACGTCTTGGCAAGCAGGATGAGAGACGGAGGAACCGCCCCAAAGGAGGCACGGTGTAATGAGGGAAGGAGGGAACAAAAGAGCGAAAAGGGAAGGACGAAAGAGGGAACAAAGGAGCGAAAAGGGAGGGACGAAGGAGGAAGAAATGCGGACGAAAGGTGAATCAAGAGAAACCAAGAAGCACCGAAACTCCAGCCCGGGAGGAAGTAATTAGGAGGCGACGCATGGCGTGACTGAAGGACGAGGCACCGAGTATATATATATACATGTGTATAAAGCAGTAGAGATCCATATCCATCTATCTGTCTATCCATCTGACTGTCTATCTATTTGTCTATTTATTTATCTATCCATCTCTCTATATATCTATCTATTTATCTATGAATATATCTACCTATCTATCTATCTATATATATATATAAAGATAGATAGATAGATAGATAGATAGATAGATAGATAAATAGATAGATAGATATAGCCATCTGTCTATCTGTATCTATATCTGTCTACGCACACACACACACACACACACGTGTCTGTGTGTATATATGTAGATATATAACAATATAAACTAAACATATTATGCATATTTATATACACATGTTTACAACATCATTTTATCATATCCCAAAGTTGCCTTCTTGCTGTCTTCACAAACCAACTTTTCCTACAGAATCCCTTGTTGTCACTCAACCACAAACACTACCAT
>BOPN01001464.1:288466-294536 GCA_017312705.2 Penaeus japonicus
TAGCCGGTTGTAGCTGATAGACAATGGCTGTGATTTGCTGAGCAGTTCTCATGCATTTTGTGTCTGAATATCCGTAGTCTTATCGCAAAATGTGAAACTGTCGCTCGGTGCAAACACCACCGTCGATATCATCCGCTCTCATCTTGCACGCCAGCTCCAAAGTGCAACTGAGATGTTTGCTTCTATCATTGTTCTTCTTTTTATCTTTCAACTTGTCGTTTTATTCTTCAATTTGTCTTGCGACTTGACATTTCTAGTTCAATCTGTCTTTCAACTTGACTTTTTTTCTTTTGATTATTTGTTTAAAACAGTCTGGGATTATTCTCGTTTAATATTCTCGGTATAGCATGTCGAAGGAGAACGCGTCTTACAGAAATTCATCTTCGTGAGATGTGGCATAGAGGAGGCACAGGCACAGGGGCGATATGTTCCCTTGAGCACTAGAAGCTGGTGCACTTGAGGGAGTCAGGAACCAAGTTACTAAGTATATATCAATCCATTTTTGTGGTTTTGCAGCTCCTCATTTCGCGTCATTTCCTTTTTTAAGTTTAATATTTTCGTGACAAGGTTTAGGGGGTATTTTTCTTTCTTTTTTACATTCTGAACTGAAATTGATGTAGCAACGCTTTTATTCCTGCTGTATCTTCCAAGAGATTATTTGCTCTGTATCTCCCGTGACAGCGTGTTCCATCCATCCTCTCTAGCAGATCCACGACCAGTCTGTCTTAAGAGGCTTTCCTTTCCTTCCTGTCACCAGCTTCTTTAATTTTCCATCTTCCTCCTCCTCCTTGGTTCTTGACTCCCTCGAGTACGCCAGTTTCTAATGCTCATGGTACCAGAACCTTTGTCTTTACCTTCATCGGTGCCGGGCCTAAAGATAACCCTTGAAGTTGTTCTTCGTCCTTTAGCTTTTAAACTCCTCGCGTGTGTCACCAGAGCAGCTTACAGACGTCCCACTGACTTCGTGCTTTTTTCAGGGCCAACTTATATATAATATAAGCTGCATTCCCGTCCCTGTGAGCTCCTTCCTTTCGCCTTGTCAGAGAGCTGCTCTACGCAAGGCCAGCAAAAGCTCCCTTCTGCGGCTTGATCGCCCCCCAGTGGCACTTGGCAACTTTCCCACCAGATAATACGGCTGGGAAAACTTATCGCCGCCGCCTCTCGCGTTACGATAAAATGGACACTAATGGCTCTGCTAATAGGGGCTGGAATCCCTTGTTTTTAAAGGGACTATTTTGCTCCCTTCAAAGTGGAATAATTGATAAATACGGTGGACTGGGACGGGAAGGGTCGAGCTGTTTTCCATGCACAGTTAATTGCTCACAGCGAAGAGAAAAAAGGAAATTCTCCGAGAACTAATTCTGTTTCCTGCTGAAGGTGAAGGCTGCTTTTGGAAATCAACATATACAGAAAAGCGACTGGATTTTAACATACAAAATTACATGCTGAAAAACATGTTTATTCCTTGCCGTTTTCCGGGGAATTAATTCTCAAGATATATATAAAAGAAGCTTTCAATTCCATCTTGCCTACAGTTCTTGCCATCCTCATATCTATAAGAACACGCGTTATGTGCTATTGCAAAAAATGTTTATTCTTTGTATGCAATTCCATAACCGTGAGTTTGTTCATAAATGCATAAATGCATGTATGGCACGGAAAATAAGTCTCATCAAAGGCAGAAACCTGAGACAGTGCACGTCATTATTCAGACCGATCCATGTCCATTAATTAAAGCATGCATAACACGGCCAATCAACTCACACTCAAGCAGCCCTTAACAAGCAAGCGGAATTGCAAACCCAGGAAGAGACCGGAGCTTGTTAAGGGTAGCAGCTCCTAAGAAGTAAGCGGCATTACCCACAAGGCCGAGCCATCTATGGAGGGAGCCCGGGAGTCCCTTCTCCCGCGCAAGAACAAACACCAAACCGTTCGACATGATGCACTTGCCAACTAGTAATTGAAAATCCATAGCCTGAAATAAACTCCCAGGGAAGCACACGATATCCAGGTCTCATTTTCCGATAGTGTTCTCAGCCGCATCGGATATCGGTGACACCTAACCGATACCTTCGCGTCCCATTGTGTCTCGCAGTACCCGCTGGGGGTATGAGTACCCTGCCATCTCGCCCTCCTCCTGCAGGACGTCTGAGGGTCACGCGACGAGGGGCATTTGGGGGAGGGGGTCGCGTATGCATGGAGGAGGTAGGGGAGAGAAGGGGTGGTGTATGTAGAGGGCAGGGGGAGAAAGGTGTGTGTGGGAGGGGGGTAGGGGTTAGGGAAGGAGGGGTAGTATGTGTAAAAGGGAAGGGGAGAAGGTGGAGGGAATGGGAGTGTGTGTGTGTTACGAGGGCTGGAGGACTGTGTATGTGTGTGTGAAGAGAGAAGGGCAGAGTGTCTGGGTGTCTATGGAAGTAAGGGTGCGCGTGTGTCTAGGGGAGAGGGAGAAGGGGGGGGGGCGTGATAGAAAGGAATATCTTGCTCAGCAACTTTCAGTTTATTCAACTACTCAAACGTCAGCGGAATCCAAGAAGGTTTCCATCGACAACCATTCAGTGTAGGTAATTTTGGTCGAGTTTTGTTTTGGTTTTCTAACAGGTTTAAAACTACTACATGGAAGTGCTAGAACAACATAAAGATTCACTTAATACACGTTTTAACCGAGATCAGAGAAATGGAATAAGAGAAAAATATGACTTTAAAGGGAAAAATGAAAGCTGTTGTATTTTAACTCTTGTGTATCAACAATAATATTTGTATAAAAACTTCTATGATATTGAGGACCGTAAACTTTTACTGACTATAAGTGGCCGACCGAATGTTGGGGTTTAAGGTAGTGAAAAAGCTATACATATGTCTGATAATTTGTGTATATCTGTATCATAATATGTGTTTTTTGAGCAGTGAAAGAAGAAAAATTGTTTTATAATTAATGTTTTTTTTTTATTGCTTATTTCTAAAAGTACGTTTTATGGTTAAGTGTGTATGCCATTAGGGTGATGGATGGGCCCTGAAGGGTTAGGTGGAAAAATGTATATATGCCTATCTAATTATCTATCTATCTATCTATCTATGTTATTTTACAACACTACTTATTAAGTCAACTTCATGTTGCATAATCGATGTGGGCAGAATCTGCCTTTTTTTTTATCAGTAATAGCATTTTTTCCCTAATAAAAGATGCAACAATACAAAACTATATAAATGCGCCAAGAGCCATCTGGCGGTTGAAATCCATACTTGTTCATAAGCAATAACCACAGACTTTGTTTACATTACCCTTCCGCAGCGCTCATTAAGTCAACGATTTCACTTGTTCATTATCCCCTTTATTAAATCATGGTGAGTTCTGGGATGCCGATTGACGAATGGATAATACTACCACTGTGGTAATTGGTATGATTTCTTCTTCCTGAGAGCCACGGCTTTAAAACACCAGAACTCAATATGCCTCGTTATAAAGAGCTTTTTCATATATGATCGTTTGTGTAGCCGTTTGACGATATCGGTGGCGCTAGGAGTGACGGGAGAAATACCATAGCAACAGCAGTGAATAACACAAAAGTATCGTCAAACGGATGACTACGTCTTGCGACCTAGTAAGACATGTGTGTGTGTGTGTGTGTGTGTATATCATACACACACACACACACACACACACACACACACACACACACACACACACACACACACACATATATATGTATATATATATATATATATATATATACAAACACACACATATGCATACCTATGCATGTGTGTGTATGTGTGTGTGTGTTTGTGTGTACGTGTGATGGTATAGAGATATTCTAATTATCCACACATAATAAATAAAGGGTGATGTGAAACACGGTAGCTAAATGATAATAACTATATATTATAAGTCAATATATATTACATTATTTACAACAAGGGGCACGATATATACACGCAAGGGGGAAGCTAAGCTTATCGCAAAGATAACAAGATCTGAGCTATAGTTATATTGAGAACATTAAGGAAACACTGACATTGCACAGTATATGAATTAAGTCATTAAGGAAACTAGACCATTATCTACCTGGAATCCTTGATAACGAGACGAAGGGAGAGTAAGTCCTCTCGACATGAGGGCTGAACTATTTCTGTCTTGAATCTAAAAGGTGACCTATTCTGAGGCGAGAATGCTGGGTCACTTCGAGGGCAGGGATGACCTCTCCTCATTGGGCAGAGTGCTTCCCGACTCGGCTGTGATTGGCCCAGGCGGTAATGGGTACGCGGTCAGCTCGTTACCGACTTGTAGCAGATTGTTAAGAGGCAGTCACTAAAGTCACATAAATGAAGATTTAAGTTTTATAATGTTATAATTCTTTTCATTTGAATTCTACAACTGTTCATATACAATTAAGACCTTGATAGTACGTGTGCATATATATATATATATATATATATATATATATATATTTATATGTACCTATGTATTTCGGTGTTGAAATGTTTCGCTTGTCTGCCGCAGAGTGTGCGTGTGGGTGTCTTTGTCAGAGTGAGTTTATTCAATATTTACTTTCATTGTAGCTTCGGGTATTGATGCTTTGCAATCTCCGACGGAACTGTAGGCTCAGTTTCCGATTCGCTTTGGAATTCCTTGATTAAAAATCCTTATCTGTGATTGCGTAGCCTTGCTGTCGCTGCGAAGTAATTAATTTGATATAGAAATGATTGAAATTCATATCAGGAACAGTTTTGATATTTTTCTTTTTTTATTTCCATTGCCAGGGAAAGATTAAGTTTGGATTGTACAATTGATTTTAGCTTTGGTTTCGGTAGCCGGTTGTGTGATAGACAATGGCTGTGATTTGCTGAGCAGTTCTCATGCATTTTGTGTCTGAATATCCGTAGTCTTATCGCAAAATGTGAAACTGTCGCTCGGTGCAAACACCACCGTCGATATCATCCGCTCTCATCTTGCACGCCGGCTCAAGTGCAACTGAGATGTTTGCTTCTATCATTGTTCTTCTTTTTATCTTTCAACTTGTCGTTTCTTCTTCAATTTGTCTTGCGACTTGACATTTCTAGTTCAATCTGTCTTTCAACTTGACTTTTTTTTTTTCCTTTTGATACATTTGTTTAAACAGTCTGCGATTATTCTCGTTTAATATTCTCGGTATAGCATGTCGAAGGAAGGGGAGCAGCGTCTTGCAGAGATTCATCTTCGTAGGATGTGGCATAGAGGAGGCACAGGCACAGGGGCATTATGTTCCCTTGAGCACTAGAAGCTGGTGCACTTGAGGGAGTCAGGAACCAAGTTACTAAGTATATATCAATCCATTTTTGTGGTTTTGCAGCTCCTCATTTCGCGTCATTTCCTTTTTTAAGTTTAATATTTTCGTGACAAGGTTTAGGGGGTATTTTTCTTTCGCACTTACATTTCATGAACTGAAATTGATGTAGCAACGCTTTTATTCCTGCTGTATCTTCCAAGAGATTATTTGCTCTGTATCTCCCGTGACAGCGTGTTCCATCCATCCTCTCTAGCAGATCCACGACCAGTCTGTCTTAAGAGGCTTTCCTTTCCTTCCTGTCACCAGCTTCTTTAATTTTCCATCTTCTTCCTCCTCCTTGGTTCTTGACTCCCTCGAGTACGCCAGTTTCTAATGCTCATGGTACCAGAACCTTTGTCTTTGCCTTCATCAGTACCAGAACCTACAAAGATAAACCCTTGCGAGAAGTTGTTCTTCGTCCTTTAAGCTTTTAAACTCCTCGCGTGTGTCACCGAGTACAACTTACACCGAAGGCGTCCCCCACCTGACTTCGTCACTTTTTTTAGAGACCCAGCTTATATATAATATAAGCTGCATTCCCGTCCCTGTGAGCTCCTTCCTTTCGCCTTGTCAGAGAGCTGCTCTACGCAAGGCCAGCAAAAGCTCCCTTCTGCGGCTTGATCGCCCCCCAGTGGCACTTGGCAACTTTCCCACCAGATAATACGGCTGGGAAAACTTATCGCCGCCGCCTCTCGCGTTACGATAAAATGGACACTAATGGCTCTGCTAATAGGGGCTGGAATCCCTTGTTTTTAAAGGGACTATTT
>BOPN01001465.1:0-5000 GCA_017312705.2 Penaeus japonicus
GTCTCTCTTGCTCTCTCTCTCTCTCTCTCTCTCTCTCTCTCTTTCTCTTTCTCTTTTTCTCTCTCTCTCTTTCTCTCTCTTTCTTACTCTCTCTGAATCTGCTGTTTGGCTTATTTTTGATAAATCAGTACTTTCGTGTATCCCCCCCCTCCCCATCTCTCTGTCTCTCTCATTTTCTCTCTTTCTCCTATTCTCTATCTCTCTCTTATTCTCTCTCTTTCTCCTTCTCTCTCTCTCTCTCTCAGTCTCTCTCTCTCTCTCTCTCTCTCTCTCTCTCTCTCTCTCTCTCTCTCTCTCTCTCTCTCTCTCTCTCTCTCTCTCTCTCCTCCTAGCCAACACGTTTGGAGGATAAAAACATTGTTTCTCTCTTAGTCTATACCATCGGTACTTAGTACAATTATCATCAGTAATTTAATAATTAATACATTCACGGAATACTAATTACATGTAACAAGACACAAGGATAAAGTGCTCATGCATGATTGTTGCAGGATGCACCGCTGCGCCCTCTTGTGCTGCGCCATTTAACCTCGATCTTGGCAGCGCAGGATGTATTTACCTGCATGAGGAAAAAATGACCTTTAATGAAGCCCGCCTGTATTGCCGGATTCTAGGAGGTGACCTCGCTTCCCCTGCCGAATTAGGTCCTCTTCGACAGTATCTTCTCGATAACAAAGAAGGTAATTTCTCTTGTGTTTATGTGAAAAATCTCGCTTTCTTTTTCTTCCTCTTTATATTTCTCCCTCTTTATATCTCTCCCTCTTTCTTTCTCTCCTTTTTTTTCCTCTTTCGCTCTTTTCCTCTTTCTTTCTTTTTTTTCCTTTTTTCTTTCTCTCCTTCTTTCTTTTTCTCCCTCTTTCTTTCTCTCCCCCCTCTATCTTTCTCTCCCTCTTTATCTCCCCCCTTCTATCTTTCATTCTTTCTTTCTTTCTCTTCCTCTTTCTTTCTCTCCTTCGTTCTTTTTTCTCTCTCTTTCTTTCTCTCCCTCTTTATGTTTCTCCTTCTTTCTTTCTCTCCTTTCTTTCTCTCTCTCCTCTATCTTTCTCTCCCTCTTTATCTCCCCCCTTCTATCTTTCATTCCTTCTTTCTTTCTCTTCCTCTTTCTTTCTCTCCTTCGTTCTTTTTTCTCTCTCTTTCTTTCTCTCCCTCTTTCTTTCTCTCCTTCTTTCTTTCTCTCCTTTCTTTCTCTCTCCCCTCTATCTTTCTCTGCCTCTTTATCTCCCCCCCTCTCTCTTTCTCTCCTTTCTTTCTCTCCCTCTATCTTTCTCTCCCTCTATCTCTTTCTCCCTCTTTCTTTCTCTTCCTTTATCTCTCTCTCCCTCTATCTTTCTCTCCCTCTATCTTCCTCTCCCTCTCTCTCTCTCTCTCCCTCTATCTCTCTTTCCAACTCACCTCCGATACCTCCATCAAACATGAAAAAAAATAAAATCATGAATAAATCAAAAATAAAAAAAAAATAAAAATAAAAAAATAAGCACCATGAAAAAATCAAATCAACCTTTTTTCACCCCCCACCCCAACCCCACACCCTCACCCCAAGATGACTACTGGGTGGGCGCCATGAAAACAAAGGGGTGGTTCAGTGGGCGCCCAATCCTAGAGGAAGAATGGTTACCAGAGGAACCAAATGGATCGGGTGACTGTGTGAGGCTGGCGAAGACTCATTTCCTGGTAGCTGACATTAGGTGCGATGCTGCTTATAAAGTCGTCTGTGGATCCATTGTATACCATTAGCTTCTTTTTTTTAAGGTTCTTTTAGCGTTGAGCTACATTTTAGAAGATTCTTTTAGTGTTGAGCTTCTTTTTGGAAGATTCTTTTAGTGTTGAGCTTCTTTTTTGAAGATTCTTTTAGCGTTGAGCTTATTTTTAGAAGATTCTTTTAGTGTTGAGCTACTTTTTTGAAGATTCTTTTAGCGTTGAGCTTCTTTTTAGAAGATTCTTTTAGCGTTGAGCTTCTTTTTAGAAGATTCTTTTAGTGTTGAGCTTCTTTTTTGAAGATTCTTTTAGTGTTGAGCTTCTTTTTTTAAGGTTCTTTTAGCGTTGAGCTTGTTTTTTGAAGGTTCTTTTAGTGTTGAGCTTCTTTTTAGAAGATTCTTTTAGTGTTGAGCTTCTTTTTAGAAGATTCTTTTAGTGTTGAGCTTGTTTTTAGAAGATTCTTTTAGTGTTGAGCTTCTTTTTGGAAGATTCTTTTAGCGTTGAGCTTCTTTTTTGAAGATTCTTTTAGTGTTGAGCTTCTTTTTAGAAGATTCTTTTATTGTTGAGCTTCTTTTTTGAAGGTTTTTTTAGTGTTGAGCTTGTTTTTCGAAGATTCTTTTAGTGTTGAGCTTCTTTTTAGAAGATTCTTTTAGTGTTGAGCTTCTTTTTAGAAGATTCTTTTAGTGTTGAGCTTGTTTTTAGAAGATTCTTTTAGTGTTGAGCTTGTTTTTAGAAGATTCTTTTAGTGTTGAGCTTGTTTTTAAAAGATTCTTTTAGTGTTGAGCTTTTTTTTAGAAGATTCTTTTAGTGTTGAGCTTCTTTTATGAAGATTCTTTTAGTGTTGAGCTTGTTTTTAGAAGATTCTTTTAGTGTTGAGCTTGTTTTTAGAAGATTCTTTTAGTGTTGAGCTTCTTTTTAGAAGATTCTTTTAGTGTTGAGCTTCTTTTTAGAAGATTCTTTTAGTGTTGAGCTTCTTTTTGGAAGATTCTTTTTTAGGTGTTGAGCTTCTTTTTAGAAGATTCTTTAGTGTTGAGCTTCTTTTTTAGAAGATTCTTTTAGTGTTGAGCTTCTTTTTAGAAGATTCTTTTAGTGTTGAGCTTCTTTTTAGAAGATTCTTTTAGTGTTGAGCTTCTTTTTGGAAGATTCTTTTAGTGTTGAGCTTCTTTTTTGAAGATTCTTTTAGTGTTGAGCTTCTTTTTAGAAGATTCTTTTAGTGTTGATATTCTTTTTAGAAGATTCTTTTAGTGTTGAGCTTCTTTTTAGAAGATTCTTTTAGTGTTGAGCTTCTTTTTGGAAGATTCTTTTAGTGTTGAGCTTCTTTTTAGTAGATTCTTTTAGTGTTGAGCTTGTTTTTGGAAGATTCTTTTAGTGTTGAGCTTCTTTTTAGAAGATTCTTTTAGTGTTGAGCTTGTTTTTAGAAGATTCTTTTAGTGTTGAGCTTGTTTTTGGAAGATTCTTTTAGTGTTGAGCTTCTTTTTAGAAGATTCTTTTAGTGTTGAGCTTCTTTTTAGAAGATTCTTTTAGTGTTGAGCTTCTTTTTAGAAGATTCTTTTAGTGTTGAGCTTGTTTTTGGAAGATTCTTTTAGTGTTGAGCTTCTTTTTAGAAGATTCTTTTAGTGTTGAGCTTCTTTTTAGAAGATTCTTTTAGTGTTGAGCTTGTTTTTAGAAGATTCTTTTAGTGTTGAGCTTGTTTTTAGAAGATTCTTTTAGTGTTGAGCTTCTTTTTAGAAGATTCTTTTAGTGTTGAGCTTCTTTTTGGAAGATTCTTTTAGTGTTGAGCTTGTTTTTCGAAGATTCTTTTAGTGTTGAGCTTGTTTTTCGAAGATTCTTTTAGTGTTGAGCTTCTTTTTGGAAGATTCTTTTAGTGTTGAGCTTGTTTTTAGAAGATTCTTTTTTTGTGCTGAGCTTCTTTTTAGAAGATTCTTTTAGTGTTGAGCTTCTTTTTAGAAGATTCTTTTAGTGTTGAGCTTGTTTTTAGAAGATTCTTTTAGTGTTGAGCTTGTTTTTAGAAGATTCTTTTAGTGCTGAGCTTCTTTTTCGAAGATTCTTTTAGTGTTGAGCTTCTTTTTAGAAGATTCTTTTAGTGTTGAGCTTGTTTTTAGAAGATTCTTTTAGAGTTGAGCTTGTTTTTAGAAGATTCTTTTAGTGTTGAGCTTGTTTTTGGAAGATTCTTTTAGTGTTGAGCTTCTTTTTAGAAGATTCTTTTAGTGTTGAGCTTGTTTTTAAAAGATTCTTTTAGTGTTGAGCTTTTTTTTAGAAGATTCTTTTAGTGTTGAGCTTCTTTTATGAAGATTCTTTTAGTGTTGAGCTTGTTTTTGGAAGATTCTTTTAGTGTTGAGCTTCTTTTTGGAAGATTCTTTTAGTGTTGAGCTTCTTTTTAGAAGATTCTTTTAGTGTTGAGCTTGTTTTTAGAAGATTCTTTTAGTGTTGAGCTTCTTTTTAGAAGATTCTTTTAGTGTTGAGCTTCTTTTATGAAGATTCTTTTAGTGTTGAGCTTCTTTTTAGAAGATTCTTTTAGTGTTGAGCTTCTTTTTGGAAGATTCTTTTAGTGTTGAGCTTCTTTTTAGAAGATTCTTTTAGTGTTGAGCTTCTTTTATGAAGATTCTTTTAGTGTTGAGCTTCTTTTTTGAAGATTCTTTTAGAGTTGAGCTTCTTTTATGAAGATTCTTTTAGTGTTGAGCTTCTTTTTAGAAGATTCTTTTAGTGTTGAGCTTGTTTTTAGAAGATTCTTTTAGTGTTGAGCTTCTATTTAGAAGATTCGTTTAGTGTTGAGCTTCTTTTTAGAAGATTCTTTTAGTTTTGAGCTTCTTATTTGAAGATTCTTTTAGTGTTGAGCTTGTTTTTAGAAGAGTCTTTTAGTGTTGAGCTTATTTTTAGAAGATTCTTTTAGTGTTGAGCTTATTTGTAGAAGATTCTTTTAGTGTTGAGCTTCTTTTTAGAAGATTCTTTTAGTGTTGAGCTTCTTTTTAGAAGATTCTTTCAGTGTTGAGCTTCTTTTTAGAAGATTCTTTTAGTGTTGAGCTTCTTTTTTGAAGATTCTTTTAGAGTTGAGCTTCTTTTATGAAGATTCTTTTAGTGTTGAGCTTGTTTTTAGAAGATTCTTTTAGTGTTGAGCTTGTTTTTAGAAGATTCTTTTAGTGTTGAGCTTCTTTTTAGAAGATTCTTTTAGTGTTGAGCTTCTTTTTAGAAGATTCTTTTAGTGTTGAGCTTCTTTTTTGAAGATTCTTTTAGTGTTGAGCTTCTTTTTAGAAGATTCTTTTAGTGTTGAGCTTCTTTTTTGAAGATTCTTTTAGTGTTGAGCTTCT
>BOPN01001465.1:27500-30000 GCA_017312705.2 Penaeus japonicus
TTTTTTAAAGAACGGCAGGGAATGAGAGTTAGTTAGGTCTAAGATAGAATAATTAATTTAAAAGTTACAGGTATATAGGTAGAACGATATATATATAGAATGGTAGAATCAGAGTACGCTTGTTTTTTTGTTTTTTTTGTTCATCATTTTTTATGGTTTTATCATTATTATTATTATTGTTGTTGTTATTATAATTATGTTTATTATTATTGCTATTATAATTACGATTATCATTGTTATTATAATTACTATTATCATTGTTATTATCGTTATCATCAGTATTATTGGCATTATCATTAAATCCTTATTATTAACATTAGTATCATTGCTACTACTATTATCATTGCGTTTCCGTATTGCATGTTACAAATTCCTTCATCTTGTCCCATCAGTAACATAAGTTTATAGATACGAGGTTGGTCATTCTTAATATAAGAGGAAAAAACTGCTAATATCGAACGGCATTCAGATCAGTTCAAGGAGTGCAAAGCGTATTCAGTTTTGCAAAGGGAAACGGCGTAAAATTAAATAGATGCATACATCAATCAATGAATTCATGAACAAAAGAATAAATCGATCAATAAATATGTAGGTTAGATGAACTAAGAATTAAAGACTGGAAAATATGTGCAGGTTGTCTGGCTAAATTCTAAATTCAAAATCAAAGCAAACAGACATGAAATTCCCGGTTCTCGTGACAGCCGGAACATGAAATACACACAAACAATAATTTTCAAGATATATGATGAGATATTTCTCCCAACCTCCAATATTAATAATGCGACAAAGGCTAGAAATCTGGCAGAAAGCTTATTATCATCACTGGCAAAAAAGTGGATCTTATATCCTGTTCAGTGAGCGACAGTGACAGCAAAACACACACTCCTGTGACTTAATTTCCACACAGACCTTGCAATCTTCTCAGTGAGTACGTTTCTGTGTTTAGGGATTGCAAATATCATGTTTATTTTAGGTAGGAATTTCAAAGTTTTGTAAAATATGGCAGCGATGGTGGGGAGAGGAGAGGAGAGGAGGGGTGAGGAGAGGGACAAGATGGGAGAGAAAAATGATTGTAATGAGAGAGAGAGAGAGAGAGAGAGAGGGAGAGAGAGAGAGAGAGAGAGAGAGAGAGAGAGAGAGAGAGAGAGAGAGAGAGAGAGAGAGAGAGAGAGAGAGCCATGGCTTAATCAAGGATACAAGACAACAATTTTGGAGACATTGCTAGAAGGAGGAACAACGGGTCAATAACAGGGGAAGGTCTAGTACCATAGCTTTCATTTATTCACACCCACAGACGGTACCGTGTTCAGAGCAAGATATCGCACTGGGTTAGTGGACGAGGTCGTAGAGACAGGTAGACTCACCTTTGCCATCTGGGAAAGGCCATACACGATCTCATACTCTTTCAAGTCTACAGTGGTCCTCTTGACCAGTTTCATAGCCAGTCTGAAGCTATACTCTTACCTGCAGAGTGAATGTAGCAAGCTATCACATGGCCGGTGTGCTTGGATTGTGCGCTGAGATCGCTTTTCTCAACAGATATCAGAGGTCGGGTCCTAGAACCTCATATTTGTCACTATAGCTCTTGCTGAGAGCTTAATATGTTAATGAGATTGCCATGAGCGAATACTAAGGGCTTGCTAGCAATCTTCTGCATGTTGGGCCAGCACCTTTGTCGCTGAATACTTCTACATGTGAGTTTTGCATTGGCTCAGTGGTTCAGATGCAAGAGAGAGAGAGTGAGAGAGAGAGAGAGAGAGAGAGAGAGAGAGAGAGAGAGAGAGAGAGAGAGAGAGAGTGAGAGAGAGAGAGAGAGAGGAAGAGAGAGAGTGAGGGGAAGAGAGAGAGAGAGAGAGTGAGGGGAAGAGAGAGAGAAAGAGATAGAGAGAGGGGGAGAGAGAAACAGAGAGAGAGAGAGAGAGAGAGAAGAAGAGAGAGAGGGGGGGGAGAAAGAGAGAGAGAGAGGAAGAGAGAGAGAGAGAGGGAGAGAGAGAGAGAGAGAGAGAGAGAGAGAGAGAGAGAGAGACAGACAGAGAGAGAGAGTGAGAGAGAGAGAGACTGACAATACGGCTAAGGCTGAGAAAGACTAACCAAATACCATAAACCAAGCAGCCTCAGAAACCGCGCCTAAAAATTCTTCATGGTCCAGGAATGAGGCACAGAGACTCATGATACAACATTGCAATTCATCCCACCATAGACCATAACTGTTGCCCTGATCACTGCATAGCCCAATCTCAGGGGTGGGCTTGAACGAACCCAAAATGAAGATCTATCAGGTGCCCGTAGGTGAAATCCTTAACAAATGCATGGGAACTAATCTCCTTACGTTTTCGAATCGATCTAATAGAGACAGAGAGAGAGAGAAGGGGGGGGGGAGAGAGAAAGAGAGAGAGAAAGAGAGAGAGAGAGAGAGAGAGAGAGAGAGAGAGAGAGAGAGAGAGAGAGAGAGAGAGAGAGAGAGAGAGAGAGAGAGAGAGAGAGAGAGAGAGAGAGAGAG
>BOPN01001465.1:32500-35000 GCA_017312705.2 Penaeus japonicus
TAATTTAACATTAATTCTCGAGTGGTAGTGACTAACATACGTTGTTTGTGAAATAGGTAGATATCTTGGGGTTATTTAGGTTGGTAAGTGATTTTTGGGGAATTTAGGATAGAGGGGAGAGTGATATCTAGATTAGTACAGGTTTATTTTTTCCATTTTTCTAACAGATAAAACAAGAAGCTGCTCGCTTAAATACTAGGAAAACTTGTTAAATGTAATTAGCTGTTTTTTGATACTGAATTATTCTTACTAGAACTTCTTTTCTATGCACTAAACCCCTGTATTTTTACTTCATTATTTGCAAGAATACATATTAAGAGCATTTTTGTATTATTATAAAATCCACTTATAATAACTTACATGGTGTAAGTTTTAGCATGAGACACGCGAGTGCCTCATGTCGTGCCCATCCTGGTAATGATGATAAGAGACTGACCTATGCTATGGTTACAATAGCTTGATTTTTTTCCTTATCTTATCTTTTTAATCATCATCGATAAGATAATAATCCACTTGACAGGCAGGTGATGATTGGCTTAATGTCCAGATTATATTTCAAGGAATTATCATCACCAACATACCAGTTATCAAATGATTATCTTGACCAGCCTGTCGGTTATTAAATGATTATCTTTAGCATCATGTTTGCTCTTAAGATAAAACAAATGGAAAGTAGAGTCATATACTACTTTAAATATAAGAAGTATATAAAATTAACATGATTATATTTGTAAGGTGTTTTCAAGATTCAACTTTTTGATATATAAATATATATAAATATATATATATATATATATATATATATATATATATATATATATATACATATACATATACATATACATATACATATACATATACATATACATATATATATACATATACATATACATATACATATACATATACATATACATATACATATACATATACATATACATATACATATACATATACATATACATATACATATACATATACATATACATAGATATAGATATATATGTTTATATATAAATTATCAGTTTTATTAAACCAATGTCATCTTTTCAGAAAAAACATGATACTCCTTGAATGCCAAGTGTGCCTAGAGTGTTACGATGCAAGGAAGCGAGTCCCGCGGAGTCTCAGTTGCAAGCATACCCTCTGCACATCCTGCATTGCCCAAATCATGAGAAGAGGGCCATTGAAATGCCCCTTCTGTCGTACGTTGCATGCCGGCGCAGTCATATCTCCAGTCGATGTCCCAGTTCAAGGAGAGATGGTTAGTTTTTTATATATCAATTGCAGAGACATGCATGCTTATACAGGTATTGCATCTACCTTGGACATACTTTTTCTCTCTCTCTTTCTTTCTTTTCTCTCTCTCTCTCTCTCTCTCTCTCTCTCTCTCTCTATCTCTATCTCTATCTCTATCTCTATCTCTCCCTCTATCTCTATCTCTCCCTCTATCTCTATCTCTCCCTCTATCTCTATCTCTCCCTCTATCTCTATCTCTCCCTCTATCTCTATCTCTCCCTCTATCTCTATCTCTCCCTCTATCTCTTTCTCTCTCTTTCTCTCTCTTTCTCTCTCTTTCTCTCTCTTTCTCTCTCTTTCTCTCTCTTTCTCTCTCTCTTCCCCCTCTCTTCCCCCTCTCTTCCCCCTCTCTCCCTCCCTCTCTCCCTTCCTTCCTCTCTCCCTCTCCTCCCCCTCTCTCTCTACCTCTCTCTCTCTCACTCTCTCTCTTCTCCCCACCCATTTCCACTGCCTCTCCCTCCCTCACCCTCCCTCTCTCTCTCTCTCTCTCTTCCTCTCCCTTTCCTTCTCTCTCTCTCCCTCTCCCCCTCCCTCCTTCACCCTCACTCTCCCTCTCTCTCTTCTTCCTCTTACCTTCTCTTCCTCTCCCTTTCCCTCTCCCTCCTCTCTCCCTTCCCCTCTCTACATACATTCTATAGAATTCAATTTTTCTTTCAGGCAGCACTGGTGTTGGAGGACTCGAGTTCGAAGCCAGATGGGACAGCTTGTGAGTCTGCGCCAGAGGTAAAAACAAGAGGAAAAGAAATATTGATATAATTGATGTTATCCTCTTTTATTATTATTTGTTTTACAGTCTCGGTACTAATTCATATGTGTTGAAGATGTATATTGTATCTTTTTATTGTTCTTAACCCATTCATGACGGGGGCATTCCAGCCTTGCATGTCACAATGCTGGGGCTTTCGAACGCTTAGGCCATATCGCGTCCCCAGCGAACAGGCCTAATATGCGCGGTACAATGTTGTACCACCCGTCACGAGAGGGTTAATGTGATTATTCTTAATGCCATGACTCAATTGCATGTTTAACTGGGTTATCTTAACACTCAAAGGGTGCAATATGTCAGTTGTCATCCAAGTGTACACATTCAAAATAATTCAAATTAAATGGCATCCAATCAAGAGCGTTCAATTTATCCACATTATATGAATCTAAATTAAACATGCATCTTCCACAACTAGTATGCTCTTGAGACACGGAG
>BOPN01001465.1:47500-62500 GCA_017312705.2 Penaeus japonicus
ATAGGTGTTTTTAAGCCATAGTTGGTCTTGGTCTTGGGTTGTAGCTTGTACCTGACATCATATGGTAAAATGATTGTATGATAAAGTAATGGAATGCAGCCACAATAAGAAAAAAAATGTGGATTTTACATTTTTGCTATGACTGAAAGTTTTTTATTTTGATAATTTTACTTGTTACACTACTTGTCTTGTGGTGATGAAAAGGTGTTTAGATGAAGAGTAAGAAGGTACATCACTGAATCAGAATTGGCCCCTTGATTCTAAGTCCAGGGGTTCAGACGATTTATATTTTCTACTGCATAGTTCATTGATCAGTTAACAACAATTGCATCAGTACATTTCGTATTGCAAACAAAATTGACGATAAATAGAATAATTAAGAACTTGAAATAATCAAAATAAGGTTAGTAATGCCAGGTACATAAGCACAGGGAAATAATTATTTTATTTGCAAGTACTGCTTGCTGTGTGTTATTGCTTTGCAAAGCCAAAGGTATTCTGCATAGGTACAGATATTGCACACTTTGCTTTTTGCTTTAATCTATTGCATACTTGGGTAAGGAAAAGGATCATATTATTTGCAAACATATTATAGCTGATTTTTGCTACCATGCAGTTTTTTGTTTACATTAGATTCTAATGAAAACTAGAGATTGAAGAGTTTGAGAGCTATGTGTGAAAGTATTCCTCTGGTCTTTTATCTTTTTTTTTTTTTTTTTTTTTTTACACTATTTTGCTAGATATGAAAGATAGTTTACAGTGATGAAAATCATGTTTTGAATTTGTCATTTGAATAATGCTGATAATTCTTTCAAACTGATATAAAAAAAAATGAATATGCACTTTTAGCATACACACACACACACACACACACACACACACACACACACACACACACACACACACACACACACACACACACACACACACACACACACACACACACACACACACACACAGACACACACGCAAACATGCACACATAAACACACATATATACGCATATATATATATATGTATGTACATACATATATATACACATAGATAGGAAAATAGATAGATAAAAGTATACATATAGATATAGATATATGTATGTATACATAAATACATGTATATATGTATATTTGTTATTTTATTAGGTACATTTAGTTTTATTTGTTTGTTTGTTTTTGTTTTTAATTAGGTATGTAGTATATGACCTTTGCTAAATTAAATAGGAATCCCCTTTTTGTTTAGTGGATGCAATATCTGGATGCCTTTTGCAGTACGAGTCTGTGCGAGGATTGGTGGATGAGCAGTATGTGGTAGCATTCTTGGAGTTGACGTGGGCAGGGCGTGTGCAAGGCCGCGTGTACATCCAGCTCCTCGACAATGCTGGTAGAACAATCCAGTTTATGTACTTCTGTACTGGAGAGCGTGGCCCATCGTACGCCGATACTCGCCTTCTCATGGTGACCCTCAAAGGGCAGCCAGGCGAGCAGCTCTGGGGCGGAGACTACGAGAACAACGACGGCACTGGTGGGGCCGCGCTGGAAGGCATGGAGCGCGGCGAGAAGAACCACCAGGACGTCGTGGCAGGATTAGTGGCCGGCTACTACTACACGGGCTACGGGCAGGACCACAATCCATCCCAGTTTGGCATTTACCTGAAGGACATGCCCGGCTATTCCGAAATGTCTTCCATTGGGAGGGTCCTCATTGGCCAAGATGTCCTGAATTCTGCTGCCAGTCTAAACAACATACAGATGGCATGCGTGGGGGACTGCGGCATCCTGCTGTCATACTAAAAGCTGACGTGGGATTCCTGGGGCATTTATGAGGGCTAGGATTTCACTCCTACCCTTTCAAAATAACCAAATATATTCAAAATAACCCAGAAATATTCATAAACAATATTCCTCATCATAGATAAATATATTATAGATTTAAATTATGAGTACATGAATTGATAAGTAAAAGAAGGAAATAGATGATAGATAGATATATGAATATATAAATATAATGTATACCGTATACATATTTTGCGTAACTACCATTAATGCATTCATTCCCTATCAGTATTCTATATTAAGTTGCTTTACTTCACTACTCAAGAAGGGGGGAGGGGGAATTAGTTATTTAAGATTTTGTGACATTTCTTAATTTGATTACTTGATAATTACTCTGTCAGTGTTACCAAGAAAAGGAAAAAATATATATATTGTGTTTACTTCTTTTTTTTTCTTTTTTTTTTTTTTTAACACTTTGGTCCTGTTAGAAAAAAATTGGTGCTGTATGCATATAAGGAGAAAAAAAAATTGAAGTAATACAGATGTATTTGAGAATCTCATAATAAAATGTAAACCAAAATTTGCAAAATGAAAATTATTTATATGAATATTGTTACTTTTATTATCCATTTCTTTGACATTCTTTTATCATTTTCCAAGAATTTAGAAAATAGAAATATTGGACTAAAACAGATCTTTATATTTTCATGTGAAAGATTTAACAGGTTGAAAGTATTTTTATAATACCCAAGATAAATTGTATTCCATTTATATTCTACTAAAGCATGCTGCATGTCTGATCATGTTTTGAAATTAAGTAAAGCACTAACCTTGAATTTATAGAAATTTGCTTTGCTTTGATGTAGAAAAAATATATCTTCCTCTGTACTAGGAAGTCAAATAGATAAGCATTATCCTTTATTATTTGAAATGTATGCTAAATTAGTTTTATAATATTTAATCCTATCTCAAGAATTAATTATTTATCCATAGACTACAAGCAGTATTGTACAAATGTTTACCTGAGCCATCACCATCATGCAAATGGTTCATGCAGGAAAAGTACCTCAAGTATTCAGAACAAGCAATTTAAGTACTTTCTTGTCTTCTACATCTTTTTTAAGTAGTTTAACCCATCCACGACGGGGGAATTCTAGCCTTGAATGTCCCAATGCCGGGGCATTTGAATTATTAGGCCTAAATCAATTGAATGGCTGGCACAATACTGTGCCGCCCGGCCACTGGGCTTTTGAATGAGCGGTACAGTACTGTACCACCCGTCCAGTGTGGGTTAAGCAAAAAAAGAAGAAAAAAAGAAAAACAATCAGATCTTTTTATAGTGTTAACTGATATGAGGCTTAATTTGGCTGGCAACTAAGTAAAATACAATATTCAGTAAATGAAGAGCATAATTAAAGTGCTAGGAAAGTGTTATATAAAAGGTTTTGGGAAACATGTTCATCACCTTTCCTTCAAGTTGTCAGAATTAAGTAGTTTCTTAGGAGGAAAGGGGGCTACTATATAAAAAGAAAGCAAAGACTACATGACTGGACTTCATATCTGAATACATTGCAAATAGTATGCCTCTTGATCAGTAACAAAGGATCGTTTTGGCATTTGCTTTTCACCTCCATCTAAGGACTCATAAAATATTTAGGATTTTTCACATTTAGCCTAGCACACAGAAACACGCACACGCAAACACGCACACGCAAACACACACACACACACACACACACACACACACACACACACACACACACACACACACACACACACACACACACACACACACACACACACACACACACACACACACACACACATATACACACACACACACATATACACACACACACACATACACATACACATACACATACACATACACATACACATACACATACACATACACATACACATACACATACACATACACATACACATACACATACACATACACACACATATACACATATGTACATACATATATATTCACACGAACATATATGTATTCATTGTGTGTGTGTGTATAGTAAATAGAATACAAAATGATTTGTATATGTATGTATGCAAGTGTGTATGCATGTATATGTATGTATATAAATGCTTACATAGAGACAAATTCATCAACTCCTAAAGGACACACATAATAAATTTAGTCAGGGAGCCAGAAAATTATTGTAATAGTTTGAAGTCTCATACTGTAGCTTATGATCTCTAGATTCAAAAAAATACAACCAAAGTGATTATGACTCTTCAGTGCATTTCTATGTCAAATCGTAATACAGCACCTCCTGTAGGGGTTGATATAGACCAAATTATTCTTTCTTAGGGAACTCAATAATGGCAGGTGCTCTAACACGCACACTTTGAATTTCCAGTATGATGCCGTACGCAGAATGGTCGATGAGAACTACGTGGTCACTTTCCTGGAGGTGATGAATGCAGGCGTACTTCAGGGACGGGTCTACATCAAGCTCTTTGACGATGCCGGCCGGACACGCCAGTTTATGTACTTCTGCTCGGGAGAGAGAGGGCCTTCGTACGCCAACACCCACTTCTTGGAAGTTCTGCATAAGGGCCAGCCAGGGGAGCAGGTCTGGGGTGGAGACTATGAACACAACGATGGCACCGGGGGAGCAGCTCTGCCGGGGATGGAACGCGGCGAGGAAAACTTCCACAGCATTGTCCCCGGCCTCGTGGTTGGTTACTACTTCCCGGGCTACGGCTATGATCACAACCCTTCGCAGTTCGGAATATATGTGGCCGAGTGGTGCTACACCTCCGACATGTCATCGATTGGGATGGTCATAGATGGCTTGGACATAATCTCCACGGTGGCAAAACTCCCAGACATTAGAGAAAGCTCTGTGTCAGACTGCGGGTTTTTGTTGTTTCACTAAACTCAGAAATTTGAAAAAAATGATTGAAAAGAAGGATAATGTCTCATGAAAGAGAATCTGATGGATTGATATTTGGTGGATAAAGAAAGTTTGTGAAAAAGGCTAGGAGGAGGTATAACAAACTTTGAACTTTTCACCACAAAAATAACTGTGCTTTTTTTTTTAAACTGCGTAAATACATATTATTGACTTTATTTTATTGTTGCCAATCTACAATATTGTAGATAAACAACAAAGGCGAGAATAGGAATCAGATCTGATATGTTTAGAATTTATTTTTTTTATGTACTTTGAGTGTACAAAAGTTATTTGTAAGTGTACTAGTAAGAATGTCTTACATGTGTTGTTAACCCATTCAGTGTTTTTGGCTGGTATTTCATAGTTTATTGTTAACCCCCACTGTCATATCATTCATATACGTCATAAATTCATCAATTTTTGTCACTGATTTCTCATCATACTCATTAACATTGTGCATTCACATTGATTTTTTAAAATTAATTCATAACTCACGTAAACTGCCCTGTTTCGAGTGGTCTAAAATACCCGAGATTGAATTGGTCTCCACAAATTTCTTCAGTCTATTCTAGACTTGAAAATGTATGAGTCATGTGAATTAGGAGATAATTATTTTTTAAAGAATATGAGATAGATTGTATAAAAAAAAAAAAAAAATCTTTGAATGAAGCTAAATGTAAGAAGAGTATATGAAGAGTTCACTGTTACTATGAAATTTGAGGAACGGCACTATGCAAAGCCTAGAAGAGTTGATTCTCCGCATTCATCGTCACTCACACTGACGTGGATAGCTTGATAAAAGGTGCGAAATAATCAAGAAAATGCGATGAGAAAAGAGAAAAACACTTTTGACAAATATTAAATGCATGTCTGTCATGTTGGTCTATGCAAAGATATCTTTCTTCAACTGCAATAATATTCTTAAGCATGCAAGCCTAGAGGCAGTTCTGGATTTCATCTGTTCTGAGGCCACACCTCCTGTGTGTGTGTGTGTGTGTACTGATGTCATTCTGTTCCCCAATCTATTAGACGGAAAATAGATTAAATTTCCATGTAGAATTCTCTGTGGACTAGAAAACACGTTATTGTCGTTACTGGAAACTGCTTGACTATTTTGAAAGTTTATAATGCTGAAAATCCATCTTCATTCTATATAAAAATATATATTCATGCATGACTTCACATATAAGGAAAAAGTCTCTGTTTTTCCACCTCTCACTGACGCTTATTATTATTAAAGATTTTATATGTTGCGACGTTTCTTTACCATGCAGTTCTATACAAGAGATTTTCATAATGAGCATTTTGAAGAGAAAAAGGGATGGTAAATACTGTTTTTGTTAGAATGAGGTAATTATATCTTTATTGAAAAATAGATAACACATATTTCATATGCACACCACTAAATATAATATCATATCACATCATAAACTAAGACAGAAATAAAAAAAAACAACTTATTATAATCTCCATTTTTTATCCAACAAATGCTCTTATCACATCATCTCAAACTAATAATAATCAGCAACTTTTACGACAGTGACACAACTTGACTAGTGCCAGGATACTCAGGAAGATTGAGCTGGTACTTCTTCTGCATCTGTGGAGGAACAAAACGACCACCCAGCATGTGAAACGTTCCTGTGAGGGGGAAAGAAAAAATATGGTCTCTATAAAACTCCTGTATATTTATTAAATTTGAGTGTGTGTGGGTGGGAGTGGATATGTATATAGATGTCTGTGTGGTGGGTTGATATTTGAGTGCATGTCTGTGTGGAGGGGGTTGATATGGGTGTATGTGTTTTCCCAAAGAAATTATTTTCAAAATAACTATATCTATATCTGTGTATATACATGTTATGATAATAAGAGCAAAAATAATTATTTACGATCTTACGTTCTTTCTATTTTGTTCTTCCTATTTAAAATGATAATATACAATTATCATTAGTAATAACTACCTAACAATATATATCAGTACACAATACACACAATCTCTATCCTTTGGAGAGAACAACTGCAGCACAAACCTCGGAAGTGTTTGGCACACCGCTTGGGGGCAGTGAGCGAGATTAGCATGTCAGGTGCCAGAGCCGGGGTGTCCTTCGTAGGCCCTTCTTCCACGTGCCAGCCGGAAGGAATGTCCACGCTGACCACTGGGACACTCGTCTTAGGGAGGGAGGTACAGAGGGCACACTTTTTTATGAGCTCTTGAAGGGAGCAGATGGGTGTGTTTCAGATCACTTTTGTACCGTTTTTTTTTTTCTTTCTTTCTTTTTTGTTGAAATTACAAGCTATTTATTCCTTCAGTTATGATGCTTTATCATACCATGTGGTAATAAGTATGACTTTGCTAACATATCATATATAGACTGATATACAATACCATAAATCCAGAAAATAAGAGAAAACACACACATCTTAACATGCCTAGCCCAGGCTGAACACCTTAAGATGTGGCCCCTCTCAGCAGGGTTAAAGGGATGAGCTCCTTAAGGAAATATGTAGTAAGGAGGTAGTGCATACGCTCTTTACATGAATCCAGTAAGGTGTGGTTCATCATATGCTCTTTAAGGGAATACTTTAAGGTCATGGTTCATGTGTCTTATCAGAATGGTTTACATGTTGGAACAGTTATATAATATGCTATACCAGTAACAAAAACAAAGCCTTAAGAGCTGATAGGAAGACAAGTGTGACTAGCATAATAACAGAAATAATATTTAAATTATTTCACCTGAGTCTACAAAGAAATAATACATCTCATACACAAATGTATTTCACACAAATTAATTTCACAGTATGCCAAAATCATTACCACAATACATTATTTTAAGAAATGCACTAACCTTGCTCAACAGCTCTATAATAGGAGCAAAGAGTGGTCTCACTGGAGGCTTGAAGCTGAATCCAAACAAGGCATCCACAATCAAGTGATATTTGCTGTAAAAATATACTTGATACTAGAGAATTTTCTGGTAAGAGAAGCAAGTCTCTTTTCTATTGTTGATTTTATACTAAGGAGCGTAAAGCACATCTCCAGCTGCTGAGGGTCAGGTTACAAGTCTCAGCACAACATGAATATTTACCTTCAACCCATAAAAATAAAGCTATTGCATAGTACACTTTGGGCAAAAAAAAAGGGAAATAACACATTACATGAGATAAATAGATTAGTAAAAATCACTCTGTGTTTTAAAGACATATATACAAAATATTCTTTACTTAGAGTACAGATACAACATTAATAGGAAGATAAAATATTGGGTATTTCCACGGGCAATGACACTTCTTCAAAGTAAGAAAAAAAACAGAACACAAACCTATTCAGAGTTTCCATATCCGGCATATCTTTTATGAAGACTATGTCATACATCTGGCACTGCTTGACAAGGTTGTTGAACAGCGGTTTGTCAGTCGGCTTTGGGTAAAGGATCTCGGGCGTGAAACCCAGCAGTTTCAGGTGTCGTGCGCACACAAGCCCGTCCCCTCCATTATTTCCAGGCCCAGCACACACTAGTACTCCTTTGCCTGGGTTTGGCTTGTACTTCTGTGAGGGATGGCACGCGAGAAATGTCGAAGGCAGAGAATTTCCAAGGACCAAGTCCGATCAGGTAGTTTGAAAGGGAGGGTTCATTTGGTGTGGAAGTACAGGGTCAGTATGTCAAATACCAGTATGTGTTGCTTTGCTGTTGTAATAAATTTTTTGATCAATTCTACCTTCTACTACTTTGAGGAGAGAAAAATGTATTGATGTATATTTATCCATACATATGTATGAATGCATAATACAGATCGGTATTGTAAATAATAACTGTTATTCACAATCTGCTATCATGAATAAATTCCACTCCATCTCTTAACTTATAAGAAACCTAAACATCCATCTTTTTCTATAATTTCCTAAAATGATAAGTAGGTTATGATAACATTATTTCTAATATCTAATATATATCAAAGAGGAAACAACTCTATTGGAGACCTACCTCTGCAATTGCATGGGCACAGCTAAGACCTGCTAGTTCCATCAGCTGATCCACACTGAATTGATATTCATTGAACAATTCCAGATCCACATTTATGGCCTCTTCTTGGTTCAGATGACGTACCGAGGACATGCTTCTGGTGGTGGATTTAAGAACGTCGTTCCTCGAGCACTTCTCTTTGGCTGTTTTGATCAAACGGTATTAATTTGCCTTTCCAAAGAAACAACAAAAATAAACACATCTTTACCCAAAGAAACATACTAAAGTAGTGTAAATATTTAAAAACAATATTTTCTGTAAGTACAATGCATGGACATAAACCTCTTATATAAATAAAGTAGCTTAAGTCTCTTTACTGACCACTTAACACAGGACAATGCTGCTGACACTTGCTGGCTATAATCTGAAGGCTGAGGATGCTCAGAGCAAGGCCTCGTGTTCCTGTCCTTGGCTGTAATACGGAGAGATATGCAGCGCTAGAGCGAGCTGTTAGCCTCAGCACTGAGGAAAAGGAAAAAGAACATAAAGCAATAAGTGCTTTGTACTATTGGGCACACTTTCAATAAAGCAATGTCATGAACCAATAAAACGGTTAATTTAGTGCATTAATTGCTTACCATGGCTTGACATTCTTTTAAGTAAGGTATTGCATTGCACATTTGATATTGGCACTAAAAATCCTACCAATTTTAATCAAGCTTTCAATATTTCTCTAGATCTCAAACTGTCTGCCAAGTTACGTTCCAGTTAGCGCCTTATACAATACACAAGACAACATTATGTAAAGTATGGAAAAGGAATACTTTTAATCTTTATCATAATGGGAAAAAATGGTTTTCCTTTTCTTTTTTTTTCATCTTTTAATATGATTCTGAATTATTCAACTACTATATTCACGGTACAATTCATCTAGTAAACATTAAGTAAAAAAAAAATAAGGGCAGGGTACAGCTCTTTAAAGCTATTAAAAACATATTAGCATTTTTTTACTAATTCTCCTTAAAGTAACTAATAAACTAAATTAAATTACATAACATGGATTTTACAAAGATCCCCATAAAGGTGTCTAATAACACTTTGTTTGAGGCCAGTAATGCATGGCAAGCCAGCCTGAAATTACTAACACAAAAAGAAAAAAAGATAAATTAAAACCGCTTTGAGTAAAACCTTTTTGAATGTCACTCTCTTTCAGGGATTTGAGTGATCATCCTTCACCAAGACATCATGCTATCATGCCTAGGAGCATCAAATGACACATATTAGTCTCTAAGTTACTTGCTCTGTCCTTGCTAACTAAGGCTACATGAACCCTTACAAAAATATGATGAACTGGTTAAAATATATATTGACCATCTAGAATTTTAGAATAGGAGAGTGACAGTATCAATATTAGCTAGTTTCATTTGATCAAACTGACATTATTTATTGATTTGCAACACAATCAAATATTTTGGCAGGCCAATTTTTGGTAACAAACCCATAGGTCAAGAAATACTGCTTTAGGTAATACTCATGAGTGAAAACTGCATAGTTTTCATAAAAAATACTTCAGTTTCCTTACAAATTCATAACAAAAAAGAAAAAATAAAATCAGAAAGAATAAGGAATATACTTGCAAGTTCTTCTTCTTCAATTAGTACTGGATTCTAGGATCGCGCTGCATCGAAAAAAGAAAAAGAAGAGGTTTTGTAATTAGATATCATGGTATTATTTTGTATATGACAGCCATCAAACACTTAGTACATACATGGATTGAACAGATTGAGAAACTATAATAAGACATTTTTTATCTGTTAATTTTCCGTCACTCTGGTAGTATAGAATTTCTTAATATAGAATTATGAAGCAATGAGCAAATCCACTCAGATGACACTAGTGAAATTTAGAATGAGAAAAGATTCCAAACTCTATCTTTGTAATTTATGAGAGATATACCATAGATCAAATTCGTCTCAGAATTAGTCAATATATACCATGTAGATGTTGACCTTCTAGATAATGTTATTCATATACTAAAATCATGTCTCTTAAATTATTTGATTCAAGCAAATATAGCTGTATCTACTAATCTTCTATTCTATCTGATCTCCTTCAGAATGCAAAATTTTTCTATTGCAAATGCAACTTTAGTTACTCTTATAGTCTTTGCCGGTACGTGTGAGATAAGGACACTCTTGGCTCATGTCACTCTGGTATATATTCCTTGTTGTCAGGCAAAGTCTTTCTGGGTTAAATACTACTTAAAACTTATGTAACATCAACACTATAAATAAACGGAGAAGGATTCATTGCATTTTTCTCATTTTTTCTCCGATAAAAGAAGTCGGTTCTACAACTGCGGGAATTTCGAAATTGTATCTCGTATCTTGCTCGTTTTCAACATTAATTCGGCCTGTATATCTTCAAATAGAGCCGTTATATAATAATCTTCGTATTGCTATCCCTAAGAATAGGTCATTAAGTTCATAAAAATCTTTATTTCACTTAAGAAGAGAAAAAAATAGATGTCCTACCTCAAGTGTCTTCTTCTTCTTCTTTCTTCTTTTAGAGGGTTTTAGACTATATGTAGTCTATATTCCCTGATTCTATTTCTTTCTTCTTCACTTCTTTCTTCTTTCAATTTTATTTTTTTTTCACTATCTTTTATATGATGTCTATGATTTTTGTTCTCCTTAGGAAGATTTTTGTATGTCTGAGTATGTAGTACTTATTTTCAGAGGGTTGATTTCCACCTGTAATAAGGAGATTTGTTGTTAGGGTGTTGATTTTTAATTTTTTGAGGGCTTCTTTTAGTTTAGTTCTGTGCGAGTGATGTCTTGGGCAATATAATAATAAGTGTTCTATATTTTCTACTTGGGTGTTACACCATCTGCAGTTTGAATTTTCTACCATATTAAGTTTGTGCAGGTGTTGATTTAGTCTTGTGTGGTTAGTCTTCATTCTTGATTATGCCACATCTAGTTTTTCTGTCTTTTGATCTTGTCCATGGTTCTGGTTTGTTGTCTTTTATGTAGTTGTTTTTTGTTTCTAGGATTGATGGAATGTAGTGTTCCCAGTTTTCTATTATTTTTTTTCTTATTTCTTTTATCATTGTTTTTGTGTCCTGAGGTATGGTTATGGGGTTTGGGATGTCATGTGCTTTTTTGGCAGCTTGGTCTGCTATCTCATTTCCTTTTATATTTTTATGTGAAGGTATCCATTGAAATATTATGTTTTGATCTCTTTGTGTAATTTGTAGGATTAAATTTTGTATCTTATATATTGTGTTTTTATAGTGTTGTGGTTTACTGTTTTTTATTAGATGCAAAGCAGCTTTTGAGTCTGTTAAGATTACTGAATTTGATAAATTATTGTTTTGAATGTATTGTAAACTTTTTTCTAATGCATAAAGTTCTGCTTCTGTAATTTCTGTGTTAGGTGGGAGTTTCCAAATTGTTGATATTTTTTTGTTTTCTATGTATATGGCTGCTGTTGTGGAGTTTGTTTCTGTTATTTTTGATCCATCTGTGTATATTTGGTTATAGTTTTGGTATTCTGTATTTATGAGTGATTGGAAATGTATTTGTATTATTTGATGTGGGTAATTTTTGGTGTTTGTGTTCATGAATTCTGTCCTTACCATGTTTGTAAAGTCATACCATGGGGGGATTGGAGTGATATTAGGGGTTGTACTAATTTGTAATTTGATTTTAATTTCATCACAAGTATTTAGTACTCTGTGGAGAAGTAGTTTTTTGTCTTTGGTTGAATTATAGCTTTCTATATTTTTTATGGTCATTTGTTTTAATGGAGTATTTGCTGTTTTTTCCAGTATTTTCATCATTTGTTGACATTCTATTATTTTAATTCTTTGTTTTAAAGGTAAGGTGTTTGTTAATGTTTGTAATGATATTATCGGGGTTGATTTAAAACAGCCTGTTGCGATTCTTAGTGCTTCGTTTTGAATTGTTTCTAGCTTTTTTAATTCTGTATTATTTGCTGATCCATATATAGTTATTCCATAGTCTATGTTTGGTTTTATGTAAATTCTAAAGAAATTTATCAGAGTTTCCCTGTTGGCTCCCCAAGAAGTGGATCCTAACTTTTTCATTATGTTGATTTTTGACATTATTATAATTTTTAATTTTTCTATATGTTTATTCCAATTTAATCTGGGAGCATCAAATTTTATTCCTAATATTTCATGACTTGTGGTGAAGGTTAGTTCTTCATTATCTATCTTTATGTTTGGTATGTTTCTTATTTTATTATTGGTGAAACACATTATTTTGCTTTTGTTTATATTGATTTTTAAGTCCCATTTGTCTGTCCATTCTTTTATCTTTTTGATACCATTTTCTAAATTTTGTATTGCTTTTCTATAATCTTGATCGGTTGATATGATTGTGAGGTCATCTGCATAGATGATTTTATGAACCTTGGGTGGCAGTTGTACGTCTGACATAAGTATATTAAAAAGGATAGGGCTAATGGGGGAACCTTGGGGTACCCCGCATGTAATGTTACCTGATGAGGTTTTTTCGTTTCCAATTGATATTTTGTATGATCTGCCTTTTAAAAAGTTTTGTATCCATTTGAGAAAGGAACCTGTTATTCCCATGTTTTTTGTCTTTATTAGTATTGCATCGTGGTTTGCTGAATCAAAAGCTTTCTCTAGATCTAGACATGCCACTAGTGCATATTTCTTTTCTTTTTTGGCTTGATTTATGTGTAGTTCTATTATTTGTAGTGCGTCTATTGTTGTTTTATTGGGTCTAAATCCGCTTTGGTCTTTGTCTAGTTTTTCATGTGTTTCTGTCCACCATATTAATCTTTTTGTGATGATGTTTTCAAAAATTTTCCCCATGCATGACAGTCTGCTTATAAATCTATATGATTTTAGTTCTTTTGGATCTTTCCCCGGTTTTAGTATGGGGTTTATAAGTGCAGTTTTGAATTCGGCTGGGAATTGTCCTGAGTTCCAGTAATTGTTAAGATTTTTTAGGATTTGTTTTAATATGTTATTAGGTGCTTTTTTGTAAAATTCGTATGGGATTTCATCAGGACCATATGCTCACATTTTAGTTTCTTTTATTGTTTTTGTTAGTTCATTCATAGTTGTGCTCTATTTAGATCTGTGATTCAGAATTGTTCAAAATATCTTCTTTTTCTTTTCTAGTTATTAGCTGTTTAGTATTTTTATTTGAGGTTTTTTCAAATTCACTTTTGAATAGGTTTAACTTTGCATTTGTATCTGAAATTGGTAAATCATGATGGATTAATGGGTAATCTTTTATTGTTGTTTTCCCCATTATTTTCTTTATAAAGTACCAAATTTTTTTGGTTGGGGTTCTGAAATCTAGTGTTTCACAATATTTTTTCCATGACTGTCTTTTTTGATCTTCAATTATTTTTCTAGCTTCTACTGCTAATCTTTTATATTCTGATTTATTTTCGGTATTTGGTCTTTTTCTCCATAAATTATAGGCCTTGTTCCTTTTTTTTATTATTTCGTTACAAGTCTTATTCCACCAGGGTTTGTTTGGTTTTTGTTTTGTTTTTATTACGTTACTAAATTCAAAGTATTTTTCACCAGTCTTCTTGATTACTTCTAATATTTCTTTTAAAGTTGTCAAGTTTTTATCTTCAACTGCATTTAGTTCTGTTTTGTATTTTTCCCAGCGGTAATAGTTAAAACCATCTCTTTTCATTTATACTTATATTATTTCTGGTGGTATCGTCTTTAATGATTATTGGTAAATGGTCACTTCCTAAATTTGAACCTGTTTCAATTAATAGATGGCTTAGCTGAGGTGAACCTATAGCAAGATCTATTGTAAATTCTTTGTTAGATCTAGGATCTATTCTTGTTGTTAGACCTGGTGGAGTCAAAGTGATTAAGTTTTTTCTTGAAATAAATTCTGCTAGATTTCTGCCTGTTTGGTTTATTTGTCTTAGATCTAATTTGGGGTCCCATAGAGGATGATGAGCATTGAAGTCACCTATCAGTAATTTTGGATTATTTATTTGTTCTTCATAAAATTCAAATATTTTTTGTTCTATTTTGTTACATGGGTTATATATCAGCAATATATTTAGCCATATATTTTTGTGACTGATTTTTATTCCTAAAGTTTCTATTTTGTCATGATAATTGTCTCTTATGTTTAGGATTTTGAACTGTATGTTGTTTCTGATACATAATGCTAACCCCCCACCTATCTGATTTTGTCTATCTTTTCTTATAATTTCAAAGTTTTGTAAATCAAATTTATCTTTGTCTTTTAACCATGTTTCACTAATAGCTATTAAGCTTGGATCTTCTTTAAAAATAAGGTAGTT
>BOPN01001465.1:85976-93476 GCA_017312705.2 Penaeus japonicus
ATTACAAGCCACGCGCAAAGAAGGATTAAAGACGTGGACGACGTTGATTGGATGCAATCACTTGAACTGTTATTTTATTTTACTTATTCATATTTTCATTGGCTTATTTTTTTTTCTCCACCTATTCTGTTTTTTGTTTTTATACCTTGCTTTACTTTTTTTTGAGATGAAATGTTCAAAGTGTTATCTACATTCTATAAAGTCTGTTTTCATATCAGACCAACGAAGAATAGAAGTTGGTTAAATGTACTGATATGCTGTTCAAATGTGCCTGTATGATATAGCCAGGTGGTCACTGTGTCTCTAATATGAGGCCTATATGTCTTTGTGTCTCAGGGCCTATTCATTGATTTTGTTATTATCATTATTATTATTATTGTTATTGTTATTATTAGTTTCATTTTTTTTAATTATTATTATTATTATTATTATTATTATTATTATTATTATTATTATTACCACCACCATTATAATTACTAGTATTACTGTTATTTTATTTTATTATTGATTTATTAATTTTTTTACCTTTTTTGTGCCAATCTGTAAAGAAAGGAAGTTTTCCTGAATGACTGAAGTGTGTCTACCAGCAGCAAACACACACACACTTTCGAATTTAAGTTTGCGTTATGAGTATGGATTGCATGCCCCGTTCAAGGAGTTATATGCATTTGTAGGTGCAGAAATACAAAGGCAAGAGTGTGAATGATGTTTCAAATGCAAGTTATATTCACTGTATAATTAAGATTAATGTTGGACCACTGTTGACAAGGATGCAATTCCTTTTTCCTTTCTCTTTGTTGCATTGTATGCTCAGGTACAAAGTCATATAGTTAGTAGCTTATGGAAATGCATTTTTTGCATTTATTTGATTGATAGGTTTTTTAATGAACAATTTTTTTTTTTTTTTTTTTTTTTTTTTTTTTTTTTTTTTTTTTTAAGAAACCATGAGATTACCTTTCTATGTGTATAATCATTATTTTTTCAAAGGAACAGTAAGGTTTATCCTTCATTGCGTCTGAATTCTGAAGTTATTTATAATTCTTCTTATGATAATTCTGTTCATGACTTACATCAAAAATAAACTAGTCCTGAGTGCATGACTAGTCATCATGCATATCAGAATGTTGGAGATTCATGCTAAGCATTAGTAATTTTATATTAATGCATTTGAATTGCATTGAGAAGTTGCTAGCTTAGGCAGATAATGGGAAGTAAACGATAATTTGGAAACTTGAGAATAACTTGGCATATTCTCCTGCTGAAAAATACAAATGCAGCATTTATAGCAGTATACATCACCATTTTTTCTCAGTTTAGTTGGACCAGACACTTTCATCTGAAAGTGTGCATTTTTTACTAGTACAAGTATGTAATGAAAGTACATATCAGAGACAATATTTGACCTTATTTTGTAAATTGTTGGTATATGTACACAGTCCTTTGGATCACACACAGACCAGCCAGAGATTTTTTCGGTCTTGTTTTGTTTTCCTCTTTCTTATTTTCTCCTCTGTTTTCCACTGTCTCTCTCCCTCCTCCTCCTCCTCCTCTTTCTCCTCCTACTTCTCCTACTTCTCCTACTTCTCCTACTTCTCCTACTTCTCCTACTTCTCCTACTTCTACTTCTCCTCCTCCTCCTCCTCTGCTCCCCCCCTTTCCCTCCCTTTCTTCCCCTTCCTCATCTCCTCTCACCTCCCCCTCCACATCTCAGCCAGGTCAATTGTCCTTTGTCAGCCAGTTGGTGTTATGTCAGAATACCACAATAAACAGAGTGGATCTGGAAAATTATTCAGCCGACCTTAAAAATTGTTTTCTTGCTCACTAACCCGGCACAGAGGCCACACCCCCTCATTAAAACTGCTGAATAGTGTATGTATGATGTATTGAAGTTATTTATGTATTTAGAGGTCGAAGGTCTTGTCTGATGTTATTTTGATAAATTAATTTTGATGACTATGTCAAAAATAGTTGTTAGTAGCAATAACGTCAAAATGGCATATCCTGGGTTAATTTAGCGCAAAAGGTTATTATTCTGTATTATGGCTTCGGTAGCTGTTTTGGTCTTTTGAGAGACTTTACCATGCCTGGTTTTTACATTTTCTTTGTGATTGTAGTCATTAATTATTATTATTATTATTATTATTATTATGAACATTATCATTGTTATTGGTATTGTTATCATTTTGTTATAACTGTTATAACTGTTTAATAATTATTGCTATGTTATCATCATTATTTCTGTTACTGTAATTGTAATTATGTTAATAATAATATTATCTTCTGGGGTTTACTCATACAGAGAAATTATTTTTTTGATTTCTCAACTAAATTAGGTTTCTTTGTAACCCGATAATTTCTGGTGGATATAGGGTTAAGATCACTGTTATTTTGTCTTAAAAGAATGAAAACAGCATTTTGATTATTACTGTTGTGATTGTTATTATTGTTATCATTATTAATGATGTCGGTGTTATGAGTAATGTCGTTATTATAGATATTATTATTTTACTTTTTTAGTTACATTATTATTATTATTATAATTATTGTAATTCTTAATTTATATTATTGTGGTTAGTGTTATTTCTATTATGTGTATTTTTCTTTATACTTAGTTTTTTTTTTGTTTTTGAATGTTTTGCTCTTTAGAAGTGTTCAGGTTTTTCATGATCAGTCCATTGACTGCTTTATCATCATTCATCATTATTGTTATTATCATAATATTCATTAGAATATTATGATTATTTTATTGATCTGTAATTATTGGATTTTTATACAACATTATTATTGTTAGTTTGTGATTGTATTATTTTCTTGTGTTTTTTTTCTTTTGTTTTTCATCTTCTAATTTTGAATGTATGGAATAATTTGATCCAAGGAAAAGCGTGATCAATAGTGATTATTTTTCAGAAATTGATTTGGTTAGTGATGATGCAACAGCTTGAGGGATTTACTTAGAATATGTTAGGGGTGTCCCTCACATGCATAACTTTATTGCCTTGTTAAGCCTGCTAATAACCAAGACGACAGCTCAGTGGGACCAGGTACTAGTCTTTGCGTGGCATCTGATGTGAGATTTTTTCTATATTTTATTTTATTTATTTATTTATTTATTTTTTATTTTTTTATTTTTATTTTTTGCTTGCTTGCATTGTTTCACTACACCTTAAGTGTTATCTTCTGTTCATATGACTGTAAAGCACATTTCTAGGCATCAATATTGTGACTTACTTACTTACTTACTAACTTTTTTTTTTTTTTTTTTTTTTTTTTTTTTTTTTTTTTTTTTTTTTTTTTTTTTTTTTTTTTTTTTTTTTTTTGGTTACGCGTTTGTTGATGTCAGGGCTCACCTTTTCCTTCGGTGTCGTCTGTGTTAAGGAGGACCTTGACTCTTCAGTCTGTGCTTCCCAGACTCCGATCGTACAACAAGATTTTTCAGAGTGACGTGTCCCTTTCTTTGTTTGTGTGAAGTTACTGCGTGTGTGGAATCCAAACTTTTCTTCAACACTAACGGTGAAAATGCATAGTCGTTTCATTAATGGAAAGTAGGAATTTTTGCTCTAAAAAACAAAAGATTGCAGGGCATGTATCTACTACCTATGATGTATGGTGTCGCAGGTGTTGGGCCCAGCGATATCGACAATGATTAATAAGTCTAGAATTTCTTAACCACAGGAGCGATATGTAGGCTATTGAGTTGCATATTTACGAATTGGAAATGGGATGGTTTTAAGGTAGTCGAAGAAAGGACTTTGTTGGTGTCGATAAGTAAATGTTGGGAAATGTCATACTTTAAAAATCTCTTTGGGACCTTTGTGTATGTACATATAGACAGATGTTACACTTGAATACTTACAATATAAGTAATATTTTTAAATGTTGATTTTGATACAGTTCCTGAAGCTACTAATGATAAACGTTGAGGGAGATTGTAAATAGGCGGTGCATTTAGTTTGGTTGAGTGTCGCCCTCTAGATGATATCGGTGTCCCCCTCCCACAAGGAATGTATCCATGGATGAGAGCTGTGCCAAGTTAGATATTTCGATGTAATTTTTGCTATTTTCCTAAAGATGCATGAATATAACACAAATATATATACACTGTATGTTGAGGTTCAAAACCCCTCACACAAAACCAAGCATAGGAAAAAGAAAGCCACCTTTTATTGAACCAAGCAATTTTTTTATTTTTTTATTTTTTTATGGGTTATGCTTGTGCCAATTATTGTATTTGATGGCATGTGGGTGCAAGGGATGTACCAGAAACTGTGTAAGGAATATAAGCATTGAATGTGTATTGAAATAGGTAGCCATAATGTAAATGAAAATCTTAGCAAAGATCTTTTCAAAATGGCATTTATTGTTATCAGAATAATAAATGTCAAAAAGTAATCATTATCGATATTAGATGCTGTACACCTTATGAAAGTGGACGTTCTCAGTCTAAATTATTAATCTAGTGGACTCAGCTTGGCATATAGCATACACGACCACTTTGATAACCCTACTGGTATGAAAAAAATAAATAAATAAAAAAAGACCATCAAATACAGTAGACTTTACTCAAGCTACAAGTAGGCAGTACAACATTAAGATAAATAGAAAAAGAAAACGGTGTTCATACTTTTTCAACGTACAGTTTTAGGCACAAGGGTTCAGTATAGGCCTATGCTAAATTATGAATCTTATTGCTATGCATTACAGGAAAGACTAAATGCTTAAGTATGGTGTAAGAAGAGAACTTTTGACGTGCTTGGAAACCTAATCTCTGTGCATAAGGATGAGCAGGAATAATGCATAGACCATAATGCTTTCTCTCAGTGTCTGATCTTTATTATTTTTGGAATTTATTGCTGTTGAATGTAGAGAGAATAAAAAAGTTTATTTTTTATTTGGGATGATGGATTCTTTTTTTTTTTTTTTTTCTCTTTCTTTATGGTGCATTTGTCAAGCTGATGGCTCTCTGGGCAAAAACATAATGAATAAATAAAACCTATTTTCACCAGATTGTTTCCTTTTAGTTCTTTCCTTGAAGAATATATATGAGTGCTTGATTTATTTAATGTATTTCAGTATCTTCATTATCTCATCCTTTTTTTTTTTTTTAGAATAAGACAAACCACCAAACATTGTCTCTTCTTCCTTTTCGTCGTCCTCTTGTGTCTTCTCACTCTACTCTTCCTTCTCCTATTCAACCTCCCTTACTCCTTTACCTTCTCTTCTACTTCTACTTCTACTTCCCTCCCTCCACCATCTTCTCCGTCTCCTCCGTTTCCTTCTACTTCTCATTCTCCTCTCATTTTCATTCTTCCCCTTCTCCTTTTACTCCTCCCTCCATCTCTCCCTTCTTCTTCTTCTTCTTCTTCTTCTTCTTCTTCTTCTTCTTCTTCTTCTTCTTCTTCTTCTTCTTCTTCTTCTTCTTCTTCTTCTTCTTCTTCTTCTTCTTCTTCTTCTTCTTCTTCTTCTTCTTCTTCTTCTTCTTCTTCTTCTTCTTCTTCTTCTTCTTCTTCTTCTTCTTCTTCTTCTTCTTCTTCTTCTTCTTCTTCTTCTTCTTCTTCTTCTTCTTCTTCTTCTTCTTCTTCTTCTTCTTCTTCTTCTTCTTCTTCTTCTTCTTCTTCTTCTTCTTCTTCTTCTTCTTCTTCTTCTTCTTCTTCTTCTTCTTCTTCTTCTTCTTCTTCTTCTTCTTCTTCTTCTTCTTCTTCTTCTTCTTCTTCTTCTTCTTCTTCTTCTTCTTCTTCTTCTTCTTCTTCTTCTTCTTCTTCTTCTTCTTCTTCTTCTTCTTCTTCTTCTTCTTCTTCTTCTTCTTCTTCTTCTTCTTCTTCTTCTTCTTCTTCTTCTTCTTCTTCTTCTTCTTCTTCTTCTTCTTCTTCTTCTTCTTCTTCTTCTTCTTCTTCTTCTTCTTCTTCTTCTTCTTCTTCTTCTTCTTCTTCTTCTTCTTCTTCTTCTTCTTCTTCTTCTTCTTCTTCTTCTTCTTCTTCTTCTTCTTCTTCTTCTTCTTCTTCTTCTTCTTCTTCTTCTTCTTCTTCTTCTTCTTCTTCTTCTTCTTCTTCTTCTTCTTCTTCTTCTTCTTCTTCTTCTTCTTCTTCTTCTTCTTCTTCTTCTTCTTCTTCTTCTTCTTCTTCTTCTTCTTCTTCTTCTTCTTCTTCTTCTTCTTCTTCTTCTTCTTCTTCTTCTTCTTCTTCTTCTTCTTCTTCTTCTTCTTCTTCTTCTTCTTCTTCTTCTTCTTCTTCTTCTTCTTCTTCTTCTTCTTCTTCTTCTTCTTCTTCTTCTTCTTCTTCTTCTTCTTCTTCTTCTTCTTCTTCTTCTTCTTCTTCTTCTTCTTCTTCTTCTTCTTCTTCTTCTTCTTCTTCTTCTTCTTCTTCTTCTTCTTCTTCTTCTTCTTCTTCTTCTTCTTCTTCTTCTTCTTCTTCTTCTTCTTCTTCTTCTTCTTCTTCTTCTTCTTCTTCTTCTTCTTCTTCTTCTTCTTCTTCTTCTTCTTCTTCTTCTTCTTCTTCTTCTTCTTCTTCTTCTTCTTCTTCTTCTTCTTCTTCTTCTTCTTCTTCTTCTTCTTCTTCTTCTTCTTCTTCTTCTTCTTCTTCTTCTTCTTCTTCTTCTTCTTCTTCTTCTTCTTCTTCTTCTTCTTCTTCTTCTTCTTCTTCTTCTTCTTCTTCTTCTTCTTCTTCTTCTTCTTCTTCTTCTTCTTCTTCTTCTTCTTCTTCTTCTTCTCCTTCTCCTCCTCCTCCTCCTTCTTCTCCTCCTCCTCCTCCTCCTCCTCCTCCTCCTCCTCCTCCTCCTCCTCCTCCTCCTCCTCCCCTCCCCCCCCTCCTCCTCCTCCTCCTCCTCCTCCTCCTCCTTCTCCTCCTCCTCCTCCTCCTCCTCCTCCCCCTTCTCCTCCTCCTCCTCCCCCTTCTCCTCCTCCTCCTTCTCCTCCTCCTCCTTCTCCTTCTCCTTCTCCTTCTCCTTCTCCTTCTTCCTTCTCCTTCTTCCTCCTCCTCCTCCTCCTCCTCCTCCTCCTCCTCTTCCTGCTTCTTTCTCGTCTTCACCCTTCTCCTCAACCTCAACTTTCTTCCAGATGAATGTTCGACAAAGTGGTAGAAAAAAAAATTATATACGAAATATATTTACTAAAAGGTGAAACACCAGTCCATACATTAAATGTAAAAAATATTTTGTATGCAAGGAAATCACAGCTCAGTTACAATTGGTAATCAAAGAGATCTTTCTTACAATCTAGATAAATTAATGTAAAGAAATTACAGAAAGCTTTACAAATAAACATTAATTATTACATAAGGGTAAAGGAAATGCATCAAGCATTTCTTTGGATATAATAATATGTCATAAATGGCATCCGAGCCATAGAAATGCCTATTCAGGAGAAATAGAGGAGATAGAATAAATACGTGAGAGAAATAGAGAGAGAGGGAAGGAGAGGGGGAGAGAGAGAGAGATAGAAAGAGAAAGAAAGAGGGAGAAAAGAGAGAGAGAGAGATAGAAAGAGAAAAAAGAGAGGGAGAGAGAAAG
>BOPN01001465.1:130976-153476 GCA_017312705.2 Penaeus japonicus
TCGTCTGAAATACGTAATTGTAATGGAAGATGGCTAATTGGAAAGGAAAAAAAAAAGTCAATTACATATCTTTCATTATAGAATTATTCATTCATACCTTTTCCTACGTTTCTCGCACTAAACTCTGTCCCGTCAGCCTTTTGATGTCAGTGCCTCTCCCCATCCCGAAGTGTTCTGTAGCTTCTCGAATCAAGGTTCTCCATGAGATAATAAGTGTGTGATAGGCGAAAATTCGTGAGGAGGACGTCAAAAGAGAAGGACCACCCTGACTGTCAGAAGACTGCAGTCAAGTTCCCTTCCAAAGTCATGGTTTGGTCCATCATATCTGCACAAGGTACAGGTCGTTTAGAGATCGTGGATGGCGCTATGAATCAAGACGGATACCTTAAGATAACAAATAAACGCCTGGTACCCCAATTCCGTGAATGGTTTCAAACTCCAAGCATAACCTACAAGAGGGGGAAAGAAACGTGCCACACTCACAGACAGTACACAGACTCACACCTGACGTCTCATTATCAGACAGATAAATAATGAGTCTCTTGTGACCCTCATTCTGTAATCTTGTGGCTGTGACGGCGTTCTTGTTACCGGAGACTCAACTAAACCTTCTGGTATTACGGTGGTTTAACCTCTTTATGAAAAAAAAAATCGCTATACAACTCATAAACCCAAAATCTAATGGTTCTGAAAGACCGTAAACTATCAAAGACGATTATTCTTCCTTTCAAAAGCAGTGCGGCCATTGTCTGTAGAGCAAAGGTATTATCTAAACACCGCAGCCAAGGTTACCTGTATCTTCAGGTGTGAGTTTTTGTCAGCCTGTCACAAGTAAAGGTTTTATAACACTGGGTGAGACTGCAGAGTTTATATATATATATATATTTATGGAAATTCGAATGACAAATTGAACTATGAATTTCCATGTATCCTGGTGCGTTCGATAATAAATTTTATTAATGATTTTGCTGTTGATTATGACATTAATGATAAAGACGTTAATGGTAATGATAAGAAAAGTCACGAGTGCAAGTATCAGTAATAACGGTATATCAATCATCATAATGATATTATCAATTAATAGAATAATGAAGCGGCTATAGTAAAGATAATGAAAATAATAACAACAATAAGAAAAGCAACAACATTTATATGAATAATTACAACTATTAAATGAGTAAAAAAAAAAAATAATAATAATAATAAGTATAACAACATGATTTCACCCAAACACCAATTGTATTTCTAATTCAAAAACAAACTAGTTACAACTACGTATTTTCAGGTATAATTGTCAGTCAATAACCACTTGACTGAACGACTAATCACCAGTACTGAGCGTCTCGATAAAGTGTCCACGTGGCCAGATACCTTTTATATCATATTTTTTCCACTTGCATGTTGATAGTGGCGGATCTGCAAGTAGTGGGGGGGGGGGGGCGAGGGGGGCAGCTATCCCCCCCCCAACTTTGACCCCAACTACCCTAGCCTAATATTTTTGTTCGTAAAACTGTGATTGTAGATCATGTATTGTAACTATGTTGGCTAACTGCTGAAATTAGTAAGTTACTAGATTGATACGATTATAGGATTATGATTATGTAATAGAGAATAGAATTATATAATCGTGGTTTTTAAGTTATGTATATCTTCGTTTATTGAAATATTGAAATTGACGTTTTAAAGATGGTTTATCTTCTTGCCCCTCGTGAATTATTATATATTTTTTATTATTTTTTTTTTTAGATCTGTTAGTCTATGTAGGTGTTATATATATAATGTAGATATAAAGTCTATGACGGAAATAGCGAAATTCTTCTTTATTTGTTTTTATTTCCCTCTTGTTCTGCGGATTCTGTACGTCTTTTGTTTGTCGCGTCCATTTTTTGTTTGCTTGTTTTGTTTTGCTGTAAGTAGCTTATGACACAGCTTTTTTTTCATTCTTATCAGCATTCTTATGTATTATCGAAATGCCCTAGCAGTTAGATACGCATGGTAATGGTTTTATAGCAAGAATACAAATGGGATTTTTTTTCTTCCATGACTGATAAGATGTAAACACGGTCGCAATTTGATTATGAAATTATTTAGTTTTTTTTTTATCAGATTCCCTTGCAGTCAACTATGAGACATTTTCCTAATATTGTTGAAATATCGAAGATAAAGTATAAAGACAAATGGAAAAAAGGGTAATATTGACCAGGCCATGTTTGGAATTAAATAACCATTTTTTTAAAGAAATTGTTTTGGATTGATATACGTCTAATCATATATTTTGTTATTTAGAGAAAATTAGAGAGAAAGAAAGGATTCTACAAGCTATTTTATATTTCTCTTATGCGAAAGATGACTCAGTCAGCAATTAAACATTTCCTTTTTTTTGAGAAAAGAGAAGTCTTTTTTATGAATTAATATATTTACCTATTCGTTTACTGAACTTTCAAAATACTGAAGTTATGACCCAATATTCCTCTAAAAAAACTTTTACAATGGTTTCCCCTATTAAGTAGTGCTCTCCCTATCCACTCCTAATACCTCTTATTTATTTATTTTATTATTTGTATCCATTTATTTATATATTTATTGACACGCCGCCTCTGCCAGACTGTCACGTGTCGAAGAGAGAAAGTCACGTGACCAAAGGCAGGGCGGTTAGTAAAAGACAAAACAAAACAGTGGTAAGTGAAGGAAAAAGGGAGACGGAGAAAACGTATCCTATATCACTTTAAAAAGTAATTTTTAAAAAATACGTGAATAAAAATATTTAAAAAAAACATACATGATGATAATAAGAGCAATAAGAAGGATAATAACAAGGGTGAAAAGAATGATATTTTCATCGAATTTGAATAGAAAACAAAACAAACAAAAGCACACACGCGGGGGGGGGGGGGTAGATCACGTGTCCTAATACATATATGAAAAACAAAAAACAATAACAAAGGAACGGAAAAGAAAAACAAGAGTGCAAGAAAAGGAGGGAGTGGAGGGGGGGCCTGGGGGGAGGGGGGGAGGGGGAGGAGAAGAAATCCTTATAACTCAACCAATACGAAACAATCTAAAGATAATTAAAAAAACAACCAATTAATCAAAATATTTTTTTAAAATCATATAACACCATACGTATCAGATCTTCATCGCAATTAGACTAAGAATAGATAAAAAAAAAAAAAGATTAATAGTCACGTAATCAAATACATATCTATTGCCCCCCAAAAAGAAAATATCATGAAGAGGGGGGAGGGGAGAGGGAAGGGAGAAGGGAGGGTACATTCTTATAACACCTTACACGTGAGAACCTAATCGAATTTAGTTTTAAAATAACGGTAAAAAAAAGATAAACTCACGTGACTAGACGCAGAACTATTGACCTCGAAAAGAAAACGAGAGGAGAGACGGCAAGGTAGGGGAGACTTTCCTATTATTCTTCAGATCTTAAGACCTTCGTCGCATAATAATTTGAAAAGAAAACAAATGCATAAAAAAAGTTACATGGGAAAATAGAATAAGATAGAATAAAACAAAAGAAAGGAAGAAAGTAAATTCAAGAAAAAAAGGGAGATCACGTGACAAATACATATCTCTTGATAAAATATATCTATGCGTTAGTGGAGGGGGGGGGGGGGAGGAGATGGTGAGGGGAGGGCAAGATGGTGGGGAGAGCGAGAGAGAAAGAAGGAGGTGGAGGGGGAATAGAGAGAGGGGGAAAGGCGAAGGAGGAGAAGAAGATGGAAGAGGGGGGAAGAAGGAGCTGGAGGGAGAAGAGGACGAAGGAGGGAGGAAGGGGAAGATAGAGGTGGATGGGGAAGAGGGTAAGGATAGGGGGAGGGGGACGAAGAGGAGGAAGGAGAAATGAGGGAGAAAGAGAAGAAGGAAGTAGAGAGGGGAGGGACTCTCATACAAATTAACATTAAAAACACTAACAACAACAACAAAAAATGCACAAAAAAGAAAGGGAAAAATGTAAAAAAAAAAAAAAAAGATAAAAAAAAAAAACATACGAAGAGAGAGAAAGGGGGGAGGGGCTGGCAGACTGAGGGAAGGAGGTGGAGGGGGGAGGGAGGGAGGGAAGGGGGGAAGACTGTCCTATAACATCACAAACACAAGACCTATTATCAATCCTAGACTAAAAAAAAAAAAAAAAAAAAAAAAAAAAAAAAAAAAAAAGATAACCATGACTGGCCTGAAAACGCACGTGTGTCTGTGGCTAATTTGAAGAATCTGAAGCTCAGAATGACTCGTTTGGACAATGGAGGGGGAAGGGGAAGGAGGAAGGGGTAGGGGGAAGGAGGAAGGGGGTAGAGAGGAGGAGTGGAGGGGGAGGGGAGAGAGAGGAGGAGAGGAGGGGGAGGGAGGTTGGGAGGAGGGGGTAGAGAGGAGGAGAGGAGGGTGGGAGGTTGGGAGGAAGAGATGAGGAGATGAGGGGGTAAAGAGGAGGAGAGGAGGGGGAGGGAGGTTGGGAGGAGGGGGAAGGAGGGAGGTTGGGAGGAAGAGAGGAGGGGGAGGGAGGGAGGAGGAGGGGTAGAGACGAGAGGAGGAGGGAGGTTGGAAGGAGAGGAGGAGAGGAAGAGGAAAGGAGGAGGGGGAGGGGAGAGGAGGAGGGGGGAGAGAAAAGGGAGGGAGAGGAGGGTAGGCAGAAGAGAGGGAGAAAGAAGGAGAGGGGGAGCGGGAGGAAGAGGGAGAGAAGAGGATAAAGGAGAAGGAAACAGAGAGCAGACACGAAAGGAGGATGAAGAAATAGGGAGAAGAGAGAGAAGGAGAACGAATGAGAAGAGCAGAGAAGAAGAAGGAGGAGGGCGAGAAGAGAAAGAGAGAGAGGAGTGGAAGGAGAAGGAGGGAATCGTCGAGAAGATAGAGAGAGAGAGAGAGAGAGAAAGAGAGAGAGGGGAGGGGAAGGAGAAGGGGGGGGATCGTCGAGAAGATAGAGAGAGAGAGAGAAAGAGAAAGAGAGAGAGGTATAGAGAGAGAGAGAGAGAGTGAAAGAGAAAGAGAGAGAGAGAGAGAGAGATAGAGAGAGAGAGAGAGAGAGAGAGAGATAGAAAGAGAGAGAGAGAGGAGGGGAAGGGGGTAGGGGGTCGAGAAAACAAAAATGACGGGGGAGCGGGAGGGGGCAAGTGGTCAGGGGGGGGGGAGGGGTGCCCAGGAGCGAATCAATCACAAGCTATGTAAGAGGGCACCGGTCAGTCAGGTCAGTCAGTAGCTCAAACACTACGACTCAATCCCCACGGAGCTACCCACGAGAAGGTTAGTCATGGCGAGTTTAATAACCAACATGTTTGTATATATATGTGTATATATATATATATGTGTATATATATATACAGTATATATATATATATATATATATATATATATATATATATATATATATATATATATATATATATATGTATATATATATATATATATATATATATATATATATATATATATATATATATATATATGTGTGTGTGTGTGTGTGTGTGTGTGTGTGTGTGTGTGTGTGTGTGTGTGTGTGTGTGTATGTATGTATGTATGTATATATATATATATATATATATATATATATATATATATATATATATATATATATTTACGTATATGTGTGTCTGAAGGTTGTTTTATTTGACTGGGCTTCAAGCTCAATTGATTCAATAGCTAAAGTCACGGTGGCTATAATAACATCAGTATCATAAACATGAATAGCTATTCAGAGTATGCACAATAAAGGGAAAAAACAATACCGAATGCACATGAAAAAGAGAAATATGAAAAAATGATGACAAAAAATACTCTAATTAATTCGATCGACCATTTTTTTTTCGATCGTGTAAGTGACAAACTCGAAATTTTTATTTTGTAAGATCGAAAATCTAAATCTAAAACTAATTTGCTAAGTTTGATTGCTCTTCTAATACAACTATTATACTTCCTTCCACTACAAGTACTACTTCAACTGCTTTTACGATTGTTAAAAAACATTTTGCAGTGGAATCAAGTGTTAAGAATTACGGTATTTTTTTGTTTTTTTTTTCGATCGCTCGCAATCCTGTAAAGTTTAATTAAACGTGAATATCGCTAGTTTTCCCTCATGTACTTTGCTATACTTCCTTTGCTTAATTAAAAATTATTATTCAAACAATTTCAAATACAGGGAAATAGCGATATAAAGTTGACAGACCTGGCAGAGCTCCTGTATTTTTATTATTATTTTTTTAACTTTTTTTTTTTTTTTTTTTTTTTTTTGTTGTTGTTACGGCCATTCATTAAGAATAATTACTTTCAACGAGATTTACGAAGAAATTATTATGAGACATTTAATCTCGAAGAACTATTGTTGTGAGCCTACATCTTTCTAGCATGAATTATGAGGTAATTACTCTTACACTTAAGTACTTAGGATACCACGCATGAAGAATGGAGGTTAGAAAAAAAAAACAAAAAAAAAACGTGACCTTAAGCTCTCCTTCTCTCAGGGGGCCAAAACATCTTCAAGTAGTTTCCTGAATTAAATCATACCGTAATAAATTACTCAATATTGCCTTTCAAACATTAAACCAAGATTGAAACGAGGGTATCAGGACTCAGAAATGAATTACAAAACATAGATAACAGTGATTTCTCAATGATTTTTTAGGGAAAAACATGTTTTTTTTTTTTTTACAGTGCGCTTTTTCTCTGTCTCTTTGACTCTACCTGCATCTACCTTCTCATACGCTGTATTTTCTTTGTCTCCCTGTTTATCTATTTTTTTTTTTTATCTTTTTTTTTTTTTTTTTGTATCTCTCTCTATCTCTCCATCTCTCTCTCTCTCTTGCTCTCGCTCTCTCTCTCTCGCTCTGTATATCTCTCCATCTCTCTCTCTCTCTCGCTCTGTATATCTCTCCATCTCTCTCTCTCTCTCTCTCTGTATATCTCTCCATCTCTCTCTCTCTCTCGCTCTGTATATCTCTCCATCTCTCTCTTTCTTCCTCTCTCCCTCTCTCCCTCTCCCTCCCCCTCCCCCTCTCCCTCTCTCTCACCCTCACCCTCACCCTCACCCTCACCCTCACCCTCACCCTCACCCTCACCCTCACCCTCACCCTCACCCTCACCCTCACCCTCACCCTCACCCTCACCCTCACCCTCTCCCTCTCCCTCTCCCTTTTTTTGTCTCTCTCTCTATCTCTCCATCTCTCTCTCTCTTGCTCTCGCTCTCTCTCTCTCGCTCTGTATATCTCTCCATCTCTCTCTCTCTCTCGCTCTGTATATCTCTCCATCTCTCTCTCTCTCTCGCTCTGTATATCTCTCCATCTCTCTCTCTCTCTCGCTCTCTCTCTCTCTCCCTCTCTCTCTCTCTCTCTCTCTCTCTCTCTCTCTCGCTCTGTATATCTCTCCATCTCTCTCTCTCTCTCGCTCTGTATATCTCTCCATCTCTCTCTCTCTCTCTCTCTCTCTCTCTCTCTCTCTCTCTCTCTCTCTCTCTCGCTCTGTCTCTCTCGCTCTCTCTCTCTCTCTCTCTCTCTCTCTCTCTCTCTCTCTCTCTCTCTCTCTCTCTCTCTCTCCCTCCCCCTCCCCCTCACCCTCTCCCTCTCTCTCTCCCCCTCACCCTCACCCTCTCCCTCTCCCTCACCCTAACCCTCACCCTCCCCCTCTCCATCCCCCTCACCCTCTCCCTCCCCCTCCCCCTCTCCCTTATCCTCACCCTCTCCATCCCCCTCACCCTCTCCCTCCCCCTCCCCCTCTCCCTCACCCTCACCCTCTCCCTCCCCCTCCCCCTCTCCCTCACCCTCACCCTCTCCATCCCCCTCTCCCCCTCACCCCTCACCCTCTCTCCTCTCTCCCTCTCCCCCTCCCCCTCCCCCTCTCCCTCCCTCTCCCTCTCCCCCTCACCCTCTCCCTCTCCCTCACTCTCACCCTCACCCTCACCCACACCCTCTCCCTCACCCTCACCCTCTCCCCCTCACCCTCACCCTCTCCCCCTCTCCCTCTCCCTCTCCCTCTCCCTCTCAACCAATCTTATCATACAGTATGATAAGACCAGGTGGGCCTCTCGTGATGATTGGGAATAATCCGACAATCTTTAATAATTTCAAGTGGTTTCGAAATCAGGTTTTGTCTCCAGGGGGCTTTGTGAAGAGACGTCCTTTAGGCTTACTGGTATTAAGTGAACTGCTTATTATTGGTATGGGTGTCTTGTTCGGATTAGGATTATCATTATTGTTATCCGGTTATTGTTCTTATCATTGTTATTATTATCATTATTGGTAGCCATTTATTGTTCTTATCATTATTATTATTACCATTATTGTTAGCCATTTATTGTTCTTATCATTATTATTATTATCATTATCATTATTGATATCGATATTTTTATTTTTTATTGTTGTCGTTGTTATTATCGTCATCATCATTGTTGTTGTTATCGTTATTATAATTATTATTGTGATCATTATTATTATCATTGTCATTATTATTATCATTATCATTATCACTATTATCATTATATTATTATTATAGCTTTTATGTGCGTGTATGTGTGTTTGAGCGTGCGTGAGCGTGTGCGTGTGCGTGTGTGTGTGTGTATGTGTATGTGTGCGTGTGTGCGTATGTATGTGTGTGTGTTCCAAGGAAACATACCAATATTTAAACATAAACACTAAATCATCTAATATGACCTAAATATCACAAAACAAAATATATTACCTAAATACTATAAAACACCCCAACATTTTCTTTAAAGAGCTACACTTAAATAGTAACAGACGAACCGTGACTAATTAAAATACTTAGCATTATGATAATGATCGATATTTTTTGACAACACTTGTATTGTAATGGTGATTATGACGTATCATTAATTATGAAATTATAAAAGTATGATAATGATAAGGATAGTAATATAAAAATAGGTAATAATGATCATGTAATAACGGATGTGATAGGTATAGGAATTGTAATGATGATTTTGATAATGATAATAAAGGTGATAATGATGTGAATACGATAGTTATGATGGTGAGAATGATAAAGATAAGTTATAGTAAAATGTTAATAGAATCAATAGTGATAATAATAATTTTGATAACTATCATCATCATTTGAAGATAACGATGATGATGATGATGATGATGATGACAATAACATTACACAATCACACCTAAAACACCAAAAACATTCACTCGAAAATCATAGAAAAAAAATTGATACCAAAAACAAAAAGAACCACAATGAAAACAAAGCACAAAAAATACATAAGTCTAAGACACCCCCCCCAAAAAAAAAAAAATTGAAATAAAAATGAAAATAAATAAATTGATACCAAAAACAAAAAAGAACCACAATGAAAACAAAACACAAAAAATACATAAGTCAACCCCCACACCCCCCACCTCCACCCCCCCCAAAAAAAAAAAAAAAAAACACCTAAAACTAAACCAAGATTTTAACACAGTCCCCCCTCTCCTTACAACAGGTGTGACGACATCAACACGGGGCGATGGCGGAACTCGGCATGTCAACAGCGGAACTCGTAAACAATGCGAAACCTGTGCGGATGACGCAATACATCGCTGCCTTGTCAGGTATTTGATGTTAATTAGTTTGTTTGTTGTCCTGGGTGGAGAGGTTGAGTCATTATTGACACTTGAGGGAATTTCTTGAGTGATGGTAATGCTATTTATTTGTGGTTGATATGTGGATTTGATTTAGAAGTAATTAAGGTAAATTGCAGTTGTTATTATGATCTTAATTATAATAAAAATAGTAACTATAATAATCATAATTATAATAAAAATAGTAACGATAATAATCATAATTATAATAAAAATATTAATCATAATAATCATAATGATAAAAATGATGATAGTAATGATAATAATAGCAATAAATATAAAGCCATTTTTCAATGCACAACGAGAAGACACCGCCCATTGCCTCTCCCACAGCAACCATGGGCGCCTTCTGCTTCGGAACCGCGTTGGGTTATTCCTCCCCAGCGGGCATTTTGCTGACCACCAACTCTACGGACAGTTCCCTCCAACTTTCACCTACCGAAAACAGCTGGTTCTCCTCGTCGGTAAATCTGGGCGCTCTTGTTGGGGGTCCCATCGGGGGCCTTTGTATCAACGCCATCGGTAGGAGGGGCACGATGCTTGCCTCCTTCCCGTTCTACCTCGGGTCTTGGGCTATCATCGGTAAGGCAGTGTTCTTGAAGTTGTAGAGAAAACAACGTTAGTGTAAAACGGAGAAAAATGTATGAATATACCGACGGCCTTGTTGCTTTATCGTTGTTGTTTGTTTTTTTTCTCCGGTATATTCGCGTGTTTTTCTGTTTATTCCCTTCGTTGTTTTGTTTATAGTTTCTCTATTTCATAATTTTTTTCACGTATATTCAGATTATGTTATTTTCCTCATTGAAAGTATGAGGAAATATAGTCGATGCCGTTACAATGGTTTCTTATAATGTTAGTAGACTAAAATTTACCGGAGGATTGTGATGAAAATTTATGGGTGGGTTGACCATGGCTTAGGGACTAGCTGCTTCGACTTAATTTTGTGATACTCATGTATTCTGGAACGATTTTGAGGCGTTCGTACAAGTCTATATTTTCAGATAACTTTTAAGTTAATATAATTAATACTATTATTATCTCCATCTTTCTTACTATTATATACATCCATAATTGCCTATTTGTCTGTATATCATTAGTTATATATATACTCCCCTCTACATCTCACTTGAACTGACTGAATTTCACTTATTTTTCCCCAAAAGGTTTAAAATTTGCTCTTGATGTACATCAATCTATAAAAATGTCTAAAAAGAGTGCATATTTCTCCTCAGCTTTCGCCCAGAACTTCGCCATGCTCCTGGCTGGAAGGATTATAGTGGGACTGTGCACTGGGATAACGTGCATTGCAGCGCCGACATATATTGGGGAGTTTGCCTCTGCTGACATCCGGGGAATGTTAGGTATGTTGGGATTATATAAAGTTAATTATATAAAGTTAATCTGGAAATGTCTGCTGGAAAAGTCTGTCTTTCTTTGTGTCTTTGTCTCTGACTTGTATTCTTTCTGTTGTGATTTCTCTTGTTTGTTCGTTTGTTCTCTTTCTTTCTTTCTCTCTTTTTTTCTTTCTTTCTTTTTCTCTCTTTCTTTCTTTTGCTCTCTCTTTCTTTCTCTCTCTCTCTCTCTCTCTCTCTCTCTCTCTCTCTCTCTCTCTCTCTCTCTCTCTCTCTCTCTCTGCACTGATCCATCACTTTACATGTAAACTATATATCCATGTATATCAAAAGCCAAGAAAAATATTTTAATATCTATTTAATTTCCCGATTACAGGATCAGGTTTTCAACTAATGGTCGTGTTCGGAATTCTGTACGCTTACGTCTTCGGTGCGTTCATAAACAGCTGGCAAATACTGGCGGTTATATGCGCTGTTCCGACCATCCTTTACTGTGTGCTGATGGTCTTCTCGAAGGAGTCTCCTAGTTATTTGCTCTTCAAGGGAAAGGAGAAGGAGGCGAAAGAAGCTCTGCAGCACTTCAGGGGTAAATTATTACGATCAACAAAGAAATAAACGAAAAAAAGTATATGAATATATATGAATAAGTGGTGTCTTTTTTGAGATGTAGAATTACTACACTAAATAGCGATTTCTAAACTTGATCTAAAAGTCCTTATTCACTTTCTCTTTCTCTCTCTCTCTCTCTCTCTCTCTCTCTCTCTCTCTTTCTCTCTCACTCTCTTTCTCTTTCTCTCTTTCTTACTATCTCTCTCTCTCTCTCTCCCACTCTCTCTCTCTCTCTCTCGCTCTCTCTCCCTCCCTCCCTCTCTCTCTCCCACTCTCTCTCTCTCTCTCACTCACTCACTCACTCTCTCTCTCTCTCTCTCTCTCACTCAGGACGTGACTACAACATCCAACCGGAGATGCAGATGCTGAAACAGAGTCTCGAAGATTCCAAAGAGAGCAAAACCTCTTTCTCGGATCTCAAGCAGTCTTACATCTTGAAGCCTCTCCTGATCGCACTCGCGCTCATGTTCTTCCAGCAGCTGTCGGGAGTCAACGCTGTTCTCTTCAACTTGAAAACGATCTTTGCGGTAAGGGAGAATGGAGCTGGGGTTCTCTTTGATTTTGTTTTCTTTTTGTTGTTGTCGTTGTTGTGTTTGTCTCTTACTGACTGACTGACTGGTTACCTGTTTGTTTCCTCACTCTCTCTCTCTCTCTCTCTCTCTCTCTCTCTCTCTCTCTCTCTCTCTCTCTCTCTCTCTATATATATATATATATATATATATATATATATATATATATATATATATAAATATATATATATATATATATATATATATATATATATATATATATATATATATATATATATATATATATGGATATACATATGTATGCATAAAGATAGATAGATATATCTTATACATGTATGTATCCACAGTGCATAATAATCATCCTTAAAATCAAACAACGAATAATCACCTTAAAAAAAAAAAAAAAAAAAAAAAAAAAAACGAACTTCACCATAGGATAAGAACCTCCCAAAAAAAACTTCCCTTCGTCTCTAACAACTTCTCTGTTCTCTCCACCAATTAGGATTCAGGAACAGACCTCTCTGATGACGTCAGCTCCATCATCATCGGCGTAGTTCAGGTACTGGCCACCGCTGTCGCTAGTGTGCTCATGGACAAGGCTGGGAGGAAGATTCTTTTGATTATTTCTTCGGCGGCCATGACAGTTTCCCTCGGTATGTTTGGTTTTGATTTTTTTTGTTGTTGTTGTTAGTTTTGTTAAATGGTTTCATGATTATTATTACTATCGTTTTTGTTTTGTTGTTGTTGTTGTATTGGTTTTATTAGTATCAATATCTCTCTCTCACTGTTGTTTGACATTTTCTTTATTTTTTCTTCTTTGGTTCTTATATATAACTAAACATAACCGAAAAAAAATCAATAGATAATCAATACATCCTCCCTAATAATAATAACAACCACCACAACCACCACCACCACCACTACAACAACAACAACAACAACAACAACAACAATAACAACCAAAATTCTCCCCCCCCCCAGTCAGCCTCGGAGTCTTCTTCTACCTGAAGGACAACGGCGACGTGAGCGCCCTCGGTTGGCTCCCTATTACGTCACTCATCATCTTCATTGCGTCCTTCAGCATCGGCTACGGTCCTATTCCTTGGCTGATGATGGGTGAGTGGAATCGGGTGTGTTTGGATGGTGGGTAAGTGGAATTGGGTGTGTTTGAGGGCGTGGGTAAGTGGAATTGGGTGTGTTTGAGGGCGTGGGTAAGTGGAATCGGGTGGGTTTGAGTGGTGGGTAAGAGGAATCGGGTGGGTTTGAGTGGTGGGTAAGTGGAATTGGGTGTGTTTGAGTGCGTGGGTAAGTGGAATTGGGTGTGTTTGAGGGCGTGGGTAAGTGGAATTGGGTGTGTTTGAGGGCGTGGGTAAGTGGAATCGGGTGGGTTTGAGTGGTGGGTAAGAGGAATCGGGTGGGTTTGAGTGGTGGGTAAGTGGAATTGGGTGTGTTTGAGTGCGTGGGTAAGTGGAATTGGGTGTGTTTGAGTGCGTGGGTAAGTGGAATTGGGTGTGTTTGAGGGCGTGGGTGAGTGGAATTGGGTGTGTTTAAGTGGAATTGGGTGTGTTTGAGGGCGTGGGTGAGTGGAATTGGGTGTGTTTGAGGGCGTGGGTGAGTGGAATTGGGTGTGTTTGAGTGGAATCGGGTGGGTTTGAGGGCGTGGGTGGGGGTGAGTGTAAAGAAGTCTTGAGTGGTGGGTAAGTGGAATTGGGTCTGTTTGAGGGCGTGGGTAAGTGGAATTGGGTCTGTTTGAGGGCGTGGGTAAGTGGAATTGGGTGTGTTTGAGTGCGTGGGTGAGTGGAATTGGGTGTGTTTGAGTGCGTGGGTAAGTGGAATTGGGTGTGTTTGAGGGCGTGGGTGAGTGGAATTGGGTGTGTTTGAGGGCGTGGGTGAGTGGAATCGGGTGTGTTTGAGTGCGTGGGTGAGTGGAATTGGGTGTGTTTGAGGGCGTGGGTAGGTGGAATTGGGTGTGTTTGAGGGCATGGGTAAGTGGAATCGGGTGTGTTTGAGTGCGTGGGTAAGTGGAATTGGGTGTGTTTGAGTGCGTGGGTAAGTGGCATTGGGTGTGTTTGAGGGCGTGGGTGAGTGGAATTGGGTGTGCATGAGGGCGTGGGTAAGTGGAATTGGGTGTGTTTGAGTGCGTGGGTAAGTGGAATCGGGTGTGTTTAAGGGCGTGGTTAAGTGGAATCGGGTGTGTTTGAGGGCGTGGGTAAGTGGAATTGGGTGCGTTTGAGTGGTGTGTAAGTGGAATTGGGTGTGTTTGAGTGGTGGTAGTGGAATTGGGTGTGTTTGAGTGCGTGGGTAGAGTGGAATCAGGTGGAGTTTAATTAATTGTGTAAGTGGAATCGGGTGTGTTTGAGTGCGTGGGTAAGTGGAATCGGGTGTGTTTGAGGGCGTGGGTAAGTGGAATGGAATCGGGTGGGTTTGAGTGGTGGGTAAGTGGAATTGGGTGTGTTTGAGTGCGTGGGTAAGTGGAATCGGGTGGGTTTGAGTGGTGTGTAAGTGGAATCGGGTGTGTTTGAGTGCGTGGGTAAGTGGAATCGGGTGTGTTTGAGTGGTGTGTAAGTGGAATCGGGTGTGTTTGAGTGGTGGGTAAGTGGAATTGGGTGTGTTTGAGTGCGTGGGTAAGTGGAATCGGGTGGGTTTGAGTGGTGTGTAAGTGGAATCGGGTGTGTTTGAGTGGTGGGTAAGTGGAATCGGGTGTGTTTGAGTGGTGTGTAAGTGGAATCGGGTGTGTTTGAGTGGTGGGTAAGTGGAATCGGGTGTGTTTGAGTGGTGGGTAAGTGGAATTGGGTGTGTTTGAGTGCGTGTGTAAGTGGAATCGGGTGGGTTTGAGTGGTGTGTAAGTGGAATCGGGTGTGTTTGAGTGCGTGGGTAAGTGGAATCGGGTGTGTTTGAGTGCGTGTGTAAGTGGAATTGGGTGTGTTTGAGTGCGTGGGTAAGTGGAATCGGGTGGGTTTGAGTGGTGTGTAAGTGGAATCGGGTGTGTTTGAGTGCGTGGGTAAGTGGAATCGGGTGTGTTTGAGTGGTGTGTAAGTGGAATCGGGTGTGTTTGAGTGGTGGGTAAGTGGAATCGGGTGTGTTTGAGTGGTGGGTAAGTGGAATTGGGTGTGTTTGAGTGCGTGGGTAAGTGGAATCGGGTGGGTTTGAGTGGTGTGTAAGTGGAATCGGGTGTGTTTGAGTGGTGGGTAAGTGGAATCGGGTGTGTTTGAGTGGTGGGTAAGTGGAATCGGGTGTGTTTTGGTGGTGGGTAAGTGGAATCGGGTGTGTTTGAGTGGTGGGTAAGTGGAATTGGGTGTGTTTGAGTGTGTAGATGAGATCGGGTGGAGTTTGAGTGGTGTGTGAAAGTGGAATCAGGTGTGTTTGAGTGGTGGGTAAAGTGGAATCGGGTGTGTTTAATTGGTGGGTAAGTGGAATTGGGTGTGTTTGAGTGGTGGGTAAGTGGAATCGGGTGGGTTTGAGTGGTGGGTAAGTGGAATCGGGTGTGTTTGAGTGGTGGGTAAGTGGAATCGGGTGTGTTTGAGTGGTGTGTAAGTGGAATTGGGTGTGTTTGAGTGGTGGGTAAGTGGAATTGGGTGTGTTTGAGTGCGTGGGTAAGTGGGATCGGGTGGGTTTAGTGGTGTGTAGAGTGGAATCAGGTGTGTTTGAGGTGGTGGGTAAGTGGAATCGGGTGTGTTTGAGTGGTGGGTAAGTGGAATCGGGTGTGTTTGAGTGGTGTGTAAGTGGAATTGGGTGTGTTTGAGTGGTGGGTAAGTGGAATTGGGTGTGTTTGAGTGCGTGGGTAAGTGGAATCGGGTGGGTTTGAGTGGTGTGTAAGTGGAATCGGGTGTGTTTGAGTGGTGTGTAAGTGGAATCGGGTGTGTTTGAGTGGTGGGTAAGTGGAATCGGGTGTGTTTGAGTGGTGGGTAAGTGGAATTGGGTGTGTTTGAGTGCGTGGGTAAGTGGAATCGGGTGGGTTTGAGTGGTGTGTAAGTGGAATCGGGTGTGTTTGAGTGGTGGGTAAGTGGAATCGGGTGTGTTTGAGTGGTGGGTAAGTGGAATTGGGTGTGTTTGAGTGCGTGGGTGAGTGGAATCGTCGGTGTGTTTGAGTGCGTGGGTAAGTGGAATCGGGTGGGTTTGAGTGGTATTATTAAGTGGAATCGGGTGTGTTTGAGTGGTGGGTAAGTGGAATCGGGTGTGTTTGAGTGGTGGGTAAGTGGAATTGGGTGCTGTTTGAAGTGCGTGGAGTGAGTGGAATCAGGTGTGTTGAGGGCGTGGGTAAGTGGAATTGGGTGTGTTTGAGTGGTGGGTAAGTGGAATCGGGTGGGTTTGAGTGCGTGGGTGAGTGGAATCGGGTGTGTTTGAGGGCGTGGGTAAGTGGAATTGGGTGTGTTTGAGTGGTGGGTAAGTGGAATCGGGTGGGTTTGAGTGCGTGGGTGAGTGGAATCGGGTGTGTTTGAGGGCGTGGGTAAGTGGAATTGGGTGTGTTTGAGTGGTGGGTAAGTGGAATCAGGTGGAGTTTGAGTGCGTGGGTAAAGTGGAATCGGGTGTGTTTGAGGGCGTAGGTAAGTGGGGTAAGGTCAATGTTTGGTGGTGGGTAAGTGGAATCGGTGGGATTTTGAGTGCGTGGGTGAGTGGAATTGGGTGTGTTTGAGGGCGTGGGTAAGTGGAATTGGGTGTGTTTGAGTGGTGTGTAAGTGAATCAGGTGTGTTTGGGTGCATTGGGTAAGTGGAATTGGGTGTGTTTGGGTGCGTGGGTAAGTGGAATCGGGTGTGTTTGAGGGCGTGGGTAAGTGGAATTGGGTGTGTTTGAGGGCGTGGGTAAGTGGAATTGGGTGTGTTTGAGGGCGTGGGTAAGTGGAATTGGGTGTGTTTGAGTGGTGGGTAAGTGGAATCGGGTGGGTTTGAGTGCGTGGGTGAGTGGAATCGGGTGTGTTTGAGGGCGTGGGTAAGTGGAATTGGGTGTGTTTGAGTGGTGGGTAAGTGGAATCGGGTGGGTTTGAGTGCGTGGGTGAGTGGAATTGGGTGTGTTTGAGGGCGTGGGTAAATTAGGTGGGTGTGTTTTGAGGTGGTGTGTAAGTGGAATCGGGTGTGTTTGGGTGCGTGGGTAAGTGGAATTGGGTGTGTTTGGGTGCGTGGGTAAGTGGAATCGGGTGTGTTTGAGGGCGTGGGTAAGTGGAATTGGGTGTGTTTGAGGGCGTGGGTAAGTGGAATTGGGTGTGTTTGAGGGCGTGGGTAAGTGGAATTGGGTGTGTTAGAGTGCGTGGGTAAGTGGAATCGGGTGTGTTTGAGTGGTGTGTAAGTGGAATCGGGTGTGTTTGGGTGCGTGGAGTAGAGTGCGTTGGTGTGTTTGGGTGCGTGGGTAAGTGGAATCAGGTGTGTTTTAAGGGGCGTGGGTAAGTGGAATTGGGTGTTTGAGGGCGTGGGTAAGTGGAGTGGGTGTGTTTGAGGGCGTGGGTAAGTGGAATTGGGTGTGTTTGAGTGGTGGGTAAGTGGAATTGGGTGTGTTTGAGTGGTGTGTAAGTGGAATCGGGTGTGTTTGGGTGCGTGGGTAAGTGGAATTGGGTGTGTTTGGGTGCGTGGGTAAGTGGAATCGGGTGTGTTTGAGGGCGTGGGTAAGTGGAATCGGGTGTGTTTGAGTGCGTGGGTGAGTGGAATCGGGTGTGTTTGAGGGCGTGGGTAAGTGGAATTGGGTGTGTTTGAGTGCGTGGGTAAGTGGAGTGGGTGTGTTTGAGTGGTGTGTAAGTGGAATCGGGTGTGTTTGGGTGCGTGGGTAAGTGGAATTGGGTGTGTTGGAGTGCATTAGGTAAGTGGAATCAGATTGTGTTTGAGGGCGTGGGTAAGTGGAATTGGGTGTGTTTGAGAGAGGCAGTAGATGAAGTGGAATTGGGTGTGTTTGAGGGCGTGGGTAAGTGGAATTGGAATGTTTGAGTGGTGGGTAAGTGGAATTGGGTGTGTTTGAGGGCGTGGGTAAGTGGAATCGGGTGTGTTTGAGTGCGTGGGTGAGTGGAATCGGGTGTGTTTGAGGGCGTGGGTAAGTGGAATTGGGTGTGTTTGAGTGCGTGGGTAAGTGGAATTGGGTGTGTTTGAGTGGTGGGTAAGTGGAATCGGGTGGGTTTGAGTGCATTAGGTGAGTGGAATCAGGTGTGTTTGAGGGCATTAGGTAAGTGGAATTAGGTGTGTTTGAGTGGTGGGTAAGTGGAATCAGGTGGGTTTGAGTGCGTGGTGGGTGGATGGGTGTGTTTGAGGGCGTGGGTAAGTGGAATTGGGTGTGTTTGAGTGGTGGGTAAGTGGAATTGGGTGTGTTTGAGTGCGTGGGTAAGTGGAATTGGGTGTGTTTGAGTGGTGGGTAAGTGGAATCGGGTGTGTTTGAGTGCGTGGGTGAGTGGAATTGGGTGTGTTTGAGGGCGTGGGTAAGTGGAATTGGGTGTGTTTGAGTGGTGTGTAAGTGGAATCGGGTGTGTTTGGGTGCGTGGGTAAGTGGAATTGGGTGTGTTTGGGTGCGTGGGTAAGTGGAATCGGGTGTGTTTGAGGGCGTGGGTAAGTGGAATTGGGTGTGTTTGAGGGCGTGGGTAAGTGGAATTGGGTGTGTTTGAGGGCGTGGGTAAGTGGAATTGGGTGTGTTAGAGTGCGTGGGTAAGTGGAATCGGGTGTGTTTGAGTGGTGTGTAAGTGGAATCGGGTGTGTTTGGGTGCGTGGGTAAGTGGAATTGGGTGTGTTTGGGTGCGTGGGTAAGTGGAATCGGGTGTGTTTGAGGGCGTGGGTAAGTGGAATTGGGTGTGTTTGAGGGCGTGGGTAAGTGGAATTGGGTGTGTTTGAGGGCGTGGGTAAGTGGAATTGGGTGTGTTTGAGTGGTGGGTAAGTGGAATTGGGTGTGTTTGAGTGGTGTGTAAGTGGAATCGGGTGTGTTTGGGTGCGTGGGTAAGTGGAATTGGGTGTGTTTGGGTGCGTGGGTAAGTGAATCAGGTGTGTTTGCTTGAGGAGCTGTAGGTAAGTGGAATCGGGTGTGTTTGAGTGCGTGGGTGAGTGGAATCGGGTGTGTTTGAGGGCGTGGGTAAGTGGAATTGGGTGTGTTTGAGTGCGTGGGTAAGTGGAATTGGGTGTGTTTGAGTGGTGTGTAAGTGGAATCTGGTGTGTTTGGGTGCGTGGGTAAGTGGAATTGGGTGTGTTTGGGTGCGTGGGTAGTGGAATCAGTTGTGTTTGAGGGCGTGAGCAAGTGGAATTGGGTGTGTTTGAGAGGCGTGGGTGAAGTGGGTGGGTGTGTTTGAGGGCGTGGGTAAGTGGAATTGGGTGTGTTTGAGTGGTGGGTAAGTGGAATTGGGTGTGTTTGAGGGCGTGGGTAAGTGGAATCGGGTGTGTTTGAGTGCGTGGGTGAGTGGAATCGGGTGTGTTTGAGGGCGTGGGTAAGTGGAATTGGGTGTGTTTGAGTGCGTGGGTAGAATGCGAGATTGGGTGTGTTTGAGTGGTGGGTAAGGCATGGAATCCAGGTGGGTTTGAGTGCGTGGAGGTGGAGTGGAATCGGGTGTGTTTGAGGGCGTGGGTAAGTGGAATTGGGTGTGTTTGAGTGGTGGGTAAGTGGAATCGGGTGGGTTTGAGTGCGTGGGTGAGTGGAATTGGGTGTGTTTGAGGGCGTGGGTAAGTGGAATTGGGTGTGTTTGAGTGGTGGGTAAGTGGAATCGGGTGGGTTTGAGTGCGTGGGTGAGTGGAATTGGGTGTGTTTGAGGGCGTGGGTAAGTGGAATCGGGTGTGTTTGAGTGCGTGGGTAAGTGGAATCGGGTGTGTTTGAGGGCGTGGGTAAGTGGAATTGGGTGTGTTTGAGGGCGTGGGTAAGTGGAATTGGGTGTGTTTGAGGGCGTGGGTAAGTGGAATTGGGTGTGTTTGAGTGGTGGGTAAGTGGAATTGGGTGTGTTTGAGGGCGTGGGTAAGTGGAATCGGGTGTGTTTGAGTGCGTGGGTGAGTGGAATCGGGTGTGTTTGAGGGCGTGGGTAAGTGGAATTGGGTGTGTTTGAGTGCGTGGGTAAGTGGAATTGGGTGTGTTTGAGTGCGTGGGTAAGTGGAATTGGGTGTGTTTGAGTGGTGGGTAAGTGGAATCGGGTGTGTTTGAGTGGTGGGTAAGTGGAATCGGGTGTGTTTGAGTGGTGGGTAAGTGGAATCGGGTGTGTTTGAGTGGTGGGTAAGTGGAATCGGGTGTGTTTGAGTGGTGGGTAAGTGGAATCGGGTGTGTTTGAGTGGTGGGTAAGTGGAATCGGGTGTGTTTGAGTGGTGGTTAAGTGGAATTGGGTGCGTTTGAGTGGTGGGTAAGTGGAATTGGGTGCGTTTGAGTGGTGGGTAAGTGGAATCGGGTGTGTTTGAGTGCGTGGGTAAGTGGAATCGGGTGTGTTTGAGGGCGTGGGTGAGGGTGAGTGTAAAGAGTTCTTGAGTGGTGGGTAAGTTTAAATAGGTGTGTCGAGTGAGTGAGTATGAAGAAATGTCTAGTGATGGATTATTGTAATCAAGTGGATGAGTGGATGAATATGTGGATGATAGTTAAGTGGACTAGTAAGAGTTTCCGAGTGATGAGTAAGTGTGATTAAGTGTAATGAGTTGGTGAGTAAGTTTATTCAATTGAAATAAGTGGATGAGTAAGGGGTCTCGAGTGTATTAAATGGTTGAGTGTATGTGCGTGTGTGTGTGTGTGTATGTGTGTGTGCGTGTGTGGGTGTGTGTGTTAAGATGAAATAATTAATTAATAAATTAATTAATAAATAATTAGATTGACCAATGAACAGAGATAGAGAGATTTTTTTTTTTCATTTACATCACCAAGCAAAAAAAAAAAAAAAAAAAAAAAAACAGTCCAGAAAAAAACAATACCTGAAATAACAAAAACAACAACAACAAAAATCAAACAAACAAACAAACAAAACACACACACACACACACAAACAGATAACATGATCTATAAATCCCCACATCACTCTATCAAAACAGGAGTTAAAATTAGAACACTGAATGACAAGTATTTCAAAATATTATCTTATCCTTATCAGTTAAGAAATCTTCTTGCTCATTGACCTCACTTTATCGTTAAAAAGATAGTGTGTTGTTATATATTTCTCAATACGTAATTTTTAATGGCTGATTATTATTTTATTTTTATCATTATTTTTTTTTTATTCTATTTGTTTTATTTATATATTTATTTATTTTGTTTATTTTATTTATTTTATTTTATTTAATTTTATCTATTTTATTTATTCTATTTATCTTATATATTTCATTTTATCTATTTTATTTATTTTATCTATTTTATCTATTTCATTCAGTTTATTTATTTTGTTTATTATATTCATTTGATTTGTTTTATTTATTCTATTTATTTCATTTACTTTATTTATTTTGTTTATTTTGTTTATTTTATCTATTTTATTTATTTTATATATTTTATTCATTTTATTTATTTTATTCATTTTATATATTTTATATATTTGGTTTATTCTATTTATTTTATTTCTCTTATCTATTTTTATTTTATTCATTTTGTTTATTCTATTTATTTTATTTTATTTATTGTATTCATTCATTTTATGATTTATTACTGACTTCTCTATCTTGATCTTTTGTTTTTTTTTCTATCTCTCTTTCGTTGTCTTTGTCAGATCATTGCATGTCTGTAAATTTATTATTTATATCTTTCTCATTCCTTTATCTCATTTTGCTTTTTCTCATTTGATCTCCTTTCTCTCCCTCATTCTCATTCTCTCTTTTTATATTTTGTCACTCTTTCTCTTAGGGTCTGTCTTTGTCTCTCTCTCTCTCTCTCTCTCTTTCTTTCTCTCTCTCTCTCTCTCTCTCTCTCTCTCTCTCATTCTCTCTCTCCCTCTCTCTCTCTCGTTCTCTCTCTTTTGGGTAGATTTGTAATAATTCAATTAATGGTTCATAAATTCGTTATCATTATAACAAATGTATAATCACTATTATCCATGCATATCTATATTTCTTAGTATTGCAGTTTTTATTTGCATGAGAAGTAGCATCATTAACATTGTTGTTATTTAAATTAATAATCATCAATATCATTATCATTATTTTTTAGTATTTCTGTTTTTTCCATCTGTATTTTTTTTCTTTTTTGTGTGATTATAAATTATTATTGATATTACAATTTCTCATTATCATTTAAATCATCATTATTATCATCATTTTAATTACTACTACCACATCAATATCACAGTAAACATCACCATTATCATTTTTATCACTATTACATCTATCATCATTCTTCACCTTTATCATCAATATTACTACGATAGTTAGCTGAAGCATCATTATCGCTATAAACAATATAATCATCATCAAAAACACCACCACATCAACAAACCACCACCACACCCAACGAACCAACCACCGACATCACAACCACATCAAAATCAACCACATCAACCAAGCAACAATGCAATATCCGGCACTATAATT